>JBBBDQ010030069.1:0-140000 GCA_037127315.1 Ascarosepion bandense
CATGAGGCTGAAAGTGTGGGGGTACCCAATGAGGACTGACCTCACTACTCATTTGTAATAGGTTCTAACGAGACATGCTTGCTAACCATTACGCCATGTCGAGATGCCCAAATAAAAAAAAAAATTAAAGAGATTGGGTTAGACAACTCGTTTTTTCAGTTTTGGATGCCACAGCTGAATATACAGTAAAAATAAATAAATAAATAAAAATGCCATCTATAGATTACAATGTTTTCTTCATTAACCCCAACAGTCGTTATATACGATTTCTGGGTTGAATTTCAGTTTCAATTCAGGGTACAAGGCTGGAAGACAGGTGATAGTCATTAGCTGGGTTGTTGTTACTGACACTCATCTCTATTTGTTTTGACTTGTGATTGCTATTGGTTTTGTTTAAAGGCTTGTAGTTAGTCATTCATGTTACTGGTTCCTTGTTTTCTGCATTTCAGTTAATGTTCAATGTAGAGTAATTATACATGTTTAAGTGGAATTGGCAAAATGCTCAACAAATGGAACTGACAAAGTTCTCAATAAACAATAAGAAAAGGAAGAAAACAGACAAGACATATTAATGATAAGCAAAAAAATATGTATGCAAGTCAAAACTTGGCAAAACAACAGTAATAAAGCAAAAAGTTTACAATGTAAGAATTGTCTATATTTCTGAGTTAATATATATATGTGTGTATGTGTGTGTATAAAAAACAAAGCAAATATATGTTTATGTGTGTGTGTTTATATATAAAAGAAAACAAAGCATACATATATATATATATGTGTGTGTGTGTGTGTGTGTGTATAAAAGAAAACAAAGCAGGTGTGTGTGTCTTTTCTCTTTTATTACATATAATTTTCAATTTTTGAATTCTAATACCAGAAAAATGATTCTTTGGGGATTTTGATTTTGATGGTTGTAAATATTTATAGTTTTGTAGTAACTGGAAACAAATCTAAATTCAAACCTAATAAACTATTATTTTAGAGCCAATAAGAAAAACTTTCAAACTAAAAGCTTTTAATTCAGATTTCAAATTATTCAGTCAACATCTGGATAAGTTGCTATAGATTGAAAAGAAAAACTATTGTTAGATTTATTGACCAATTAGAATGCATTATTTCAACTCTTAAAAACAACAAAAAACAGCTTAAAATATCACATCAGCCTGATATTAGATGGCACCACTAATAAAAAATCTGTATGATTTTTATGAAGTATCAACCTTCAAATAGCGTGTGACAGAATTTGAGCCTAATCAGATTTTTAATTTACAAATTAGAATTATTTAAGTAAGCTACTGTTGGAAATTTTCAAAACAATGGAAAAATCTGGATTTTGAGTGTTAATAAAGCATTGCTTTTCTGATGGGAAAAATATTGTTCAAACAAATCAATGGTTTGATAAGTGTTATTCAAACCCTGCTCCATTGGAAACAATGGTTAAGAGAAATCATTCTACAAAAAAGGCATTGAATTAGAGAAGCATTGGAATCAGTGTATCACCCTAGAAGGACACTATATTGATGAATAAAGTTGAATTTTGCCTAGAAGTTGTTGTTCTATTAGTTAGGCCTGGGATTTATTGAGTGATGAATTATCTAATGTTATTAATCCTTATATAAAAAATAATGTCTAGCTGTTTCATTAGATTTAAGTTTGCAGAATAATTGATGATGGCTAAGTGTCCTTGACAAAATCCAACAGAGAATCTGTAATGTGATCGATCCTGACTTGGCAGCTCAGATACAGTCACTTTCTCACTGGCACAATGTGGCTTCCCTGTGTCTCTTCCACAAATACTTTCATGGCTTCTGTTCAAGTGAACTTAGCTCACTTGTACCCCCTATACATGAATTTGCTCGAGCCAAAAGAGTAGCAACTAGGTCCCACCCTTTTACTGTGAAACCAATAAATTGTAAATGCAAATTCTACTCCATCAGCTTCTTCTCTTGCACTTCCCACCTGCGGAATTCCCTTCCATTTTCTTTGCTTTCTTGACAGCTACAATCTCCATGAATTTAAATGTAAAGTCAACAGTCATCTACTATCTCACTAACTTGCTTCTTCTCTCTCTGTGATGCATCTTTCTTCATCCGCTCCACACTCTCATCAGTATTCTTATACCTCTTCAACCCTCTTTCTGACACCCCCTGCATTCTGTCACTCTTTCTCATAACTTACCTCCTATGTAACCCCCTTCTCAACAGTAAAATGCCTTGCTAAGGGTGATACGATTATAAAAATAAAAAAGAGTAACAAAACTCTCAAAAACTGGAATTGACAGTTCTCAATGAACAATAAGAAAAGGAAGAGAAAGAACAGAGCATATTAACGGTAAGCAAATAATACATATGTCAACAGCAAAGCAATAGTAAGTATTGTGTTCAGATGCAAAAGAGATACACTCAAGTGATTACAGCATTTTGATTTCAGGACAAGAAAGAACAAAAATATATATATATTTTTTTTAATCATATCACCCCAAGCAAGGCGATAACGCCACTGATGTGCAGGGGGGCTACGTAAGGGTAAAAAAAATGGAAAAGAGAAAGCCGGAAACCACATCCTAAACAGGGAACAAAGGATGAGCCTCTTCACCTGTTCAATAGACAAGGGTGGAGTGTGAACCGGGTGATAGTTTAGTCTATCTACTCCAATTGAAAAAAAAGATAAAAGAAGAGAGTGAAAAGATTGGAAAAGAGAAAACCAGAAACCACATCCTAAACAGGGAACAAGGGATGAGCCTCTTCACCTGTTCAATAGATGTGGGTGGAGTGTGAACCGGGCGATAGTTTAGTCTATCTACTCCAATTGAAAAAAAATAAAGAGAGTGAAAAGATTGGAAAAGAGAAAACCGGAAACCGCATCCTAAACAGGAAACAAGGGATGAGCCTCTTCACCTGTTCAATAGATGTGGGTGGAGTGTATTTTTAAAAATTAGAAAGAATAAAAATATAAAAAAAGATAAAAAAGTAAAAATATAAGATCCCATTTTTATATATACACTACCAACCATAATTATTAGGCCACCCCAGTTTTTGAAAAGAAATGATGTATTTTATATTATTTGTAGTATTTCTTGCCAAGTAGATAATTCTAAATGAAAATAGAATGGTTCTTTTGTTATTATTACTTTGCAAAATTTTACAATCAAGGAAGCAAAGATGAACTTGTCCGAATTATCCTAAATTTTCTTCATTCTTTAATTGATGAAACTTCAATATAGGTAATTATAAAATACTTATAAATTCATTTGATGCACATGTTATTGTGCAGTATTAACAAAAGAACCATTCTATTTTCATTTACAATTATTCACTTGACAATAGATACTAAAAAAAAAAAAGGAAGAGTTATAAGTAATTTACATTTTAGTGAACTGATTGTAAAGAATTTGACAAAAGATATTAGAGAGGTGCTTGATAATTTGCAACACATCTTTGTAAATATTGATGAATATACACTACTGGCCATAATTATTTGGCCACCCCAGTTTTTTAAAAGAAATGATGTATTTCATACTCATTTTAATATTTATTGCCAAGTCGATAATTCTAAATGAAAATAGAATGGTTCTTTTGTTATTCTTAATTTGCAAAATTTTACAAGGCATAGAAGCAAAGATGAACTTGTCCGAATCAACCTATATTTTTTTCATTCTGTCATTGATGAAACTGCATTATAGGTAGTTATTAAATATTTATAAATTCATTTGATGCACATGTTATTGTTCAGTTTTAACAAAAGAACCATTCTATTTTCATTTACAATTATTCATTTGGCAATAAATATTAAAAAAAAATAGTATGAAAAACACCATTTTTTTAAAAACACTGGGGTTGCCTAATAATTATGTCTGGTAGTGTATGTGTTCCTAGTTGTTTTCCAATACAACACAAGATTCACTCTGATGAGAAAAATTGTCTAGCAGAACACAAGGAATCAACTTTCCTTACAATAGATCTGGCAAATGATTCAATATACTAACTACACTTTGTGTCAATGAAAAACATGAGCCCAAGAAGACATAAAGTGTCGCTTTCCTAGAGTTTAGCCCTCAACCAAATTTTTAAAAAGTATTTAAGGCTATGCCTATTTGTGCATTGTGGTGCAGTGGATATCGGCTCAGAATGAGAAATCGGAGAGCCGAGTTGAATTCCTTGCATCTATTCCTTCCAGTTATGGGTTAAATAACAGGACAGATTGGGTTCTATAGCCTTGGTCAGCAACCAGTCTACTGCTGAAAGCAATGGCAACCTACTGCGAGATAATCTTCTCCCCAGTCAGTCATGTCTGTTTCGAGACATGATCGCCCAAGTGTGTATCACGTATGCCACTTAACTGACTGACTAACTATTGCTTTTGACAGGAAAATAATAAACATTAATTTCCAATGAATAAAACTAAAATTATATTCTTAAAAAGTTTTTACGTGCATGTAAAAAAACAAAAACAAATAATATTATCATTTTCAAGAATATATCAATCTTCCTGTTAAAAACGTTATTTTTATTTTTTTAGAATGGTCACTTGTGTTCATATGCTATAGTTTATTTTTTTATCAAGAAATAGATGCAGAAAAATTTCCATTTTAAATTTTCTTTCTCCGGGCATCTCAGAATCGTCAAATTGAAACTTGTCAAATGATTATCTAAATTGAAATTGAACTCAAATTTTGTATAATTCCAGATTTGTTTCTTTCCCTTTCTTCTAAATCTCAGTGCAACTTCATATTAATATGCATTCATTCAATTGGCTCATAAAACAAAAACAGAAATAAAAAATATCCTATAAAATAAGCAGTTATTTAAAAAGAATTATTCACTGATCTACGTAATAAATATATTACCCGAGAATATCTTATCTACAAATATCCAAGCTCATATCGCCAAAATTGACAAAGATAAAATTCTCTCATGCATAACAACTTTTAACAAAGCTTACTGCCTATATTTTTTCTCTAGGTAAATTGGAAATAATTTTCTGGAACATAGATACTGAAGCCGGTCATGCAGCACTAAACATAATCTTCTTTACGAATAGAATATAGCTAACAATGTTGACCTTTTGTTACATATTAAAATATCATAAGCATTTAAATGTTTTCATTTTAAGGTTATATTTCAAAAGACAAAAGCAGGAGACTCAAAAAATGATTACAATGAATTATTTCATTTACATTCAGATGAATGTTAACCAGCATCTTGTGCTGCAGATGTCACACACATTTTATTCTTTCTATTTTTTTTAATCATTTCGTCCCAACCAAGGCAATAAAGCCACTAAGACATAAAGAATTTCTGAGTGTGAAAAATGTAAGGAAAACAAAAAAACAATATTAATGAGAGAGGACAATAAAAGAACAGATATTAAGAAGAAAAAAGGATTGCATTTACATTTTTGAAGATCAAAGTTGATAGAAAAGTCAAAAGGTTGGAAGAAAGTTCCACAGAAAGATGTGTGAGAAAAAAAGGCTTAGTATAAAAATTAAAGCAACAGGCGGTCATTTCAGTTGTAAATTGATGAGACCTAGCTACCAATCTAGTTAGTATGTTGAGTGCCATACATGATACATGCTTGGGCGATCATGTCTCAAAAGAGACATGACTGACTGACAGGGCAGAAGATTCTCCTGCAGTAAGTTGCCATTGCTTTCTGTGGTAGACTGGTTGCCAAATAAGGCTATAGAACCCAATTTGTCCTATTATTTGACCCATAACTGGAGGGAAGAGAGGGATTAATACCTTTCCCAAGGGTATTTGTGTAGAAGTGAATACAATGAATTTGACTGGAATTCAAACTCAGCTCTCCGGTTTCTCATTCCGAGTCGATATCCACTGCACCGCAACACACATCTAGTACTACACTTAACTTTATAAAGCGAAAATGCTAACAAGGAAAAACTCATCAGAACAATTAACATGAAAATATTTATAGAAAAGGCACAGGGAAGCTACATCACAGTGGTGGGCAAGTGATTGAAGGTCAAGATTGATAACACTGCAGATTCTTCTTTGGATTTTATCAAGAATCTCTAAATACATAGCAATATTTAAGGCAATTCTGGCAAACCCTCAGACCCCGCCAATTACCGTCCTATTAGTCTCCTTCCAATCTTTGGCAAAGTTTTCGAAGCCATTATCAACGCCGAGGTGATTCAGCACCTTATGACCAACGGGCTTCTCTCTGACAAACAGTATGGGTTTCGCTTCACCAGGTCTACTGCTGATATGCTAACGACCATTACCGAGTACATATACCAGGCACTCGACAAGAATGGTGAAGCCCGAACCGTTGCCTTGGATATCTCCAAAGCATTCGACAGGGTCTGGCATGCTGGCCTCTTGTGCAAACTGCGAAGCTATGGGATAACTGGACATCTGTTTGACCTCATCCAGTCCTTCCTCTCTAACCGCACATTAAAGGTGGTATTAAATGGGCATGCCTCCCAAAACTACCAGACGAACGCGGACGTCCCTCAAGGTTCTATCCTAGGTCCCACGCTATTTCTGATCTACATTAATGATCTCCCCGACACCATTAGATCCCAAGTTGGCATGTATGCCGACGACACAACAATCTACTCCCGCATCGATCAGAAACCAGGTCTGGACGACAAAGTGAACCTCGCTGCCGCACTTGAAAGGGACCTCCAATCCGTAGTGACCTGGGGTAGGAAATGGTTGGTAAATTTCAATGCCTCCAAAACAAAGCTGTTATCAACTAACCACCATAGACAATCGCATCTACCTCCCATTAGCATGGGACAGGCTAGCCTCCCAGAGAGTAAAATACTACGCCTCCTTGGCCTTACACTCTCGGCGGACCTCAAATGGAATGACTATATTGAATCCATTGCCAAATCTGCTGCTATGAAAGTCGGCTCCCTGTGCAGGGCCCGGAAATTTTTCCCACCTGAAACTATTCTGCACATATACAAATCTACCATCCACCCGTGTATTGAATATTGCTGCCATATCTGGTCGGGTGCCCCTGCTGCTCTCCTTGGGCTTCTTGACAAAATACAAAGGAGGATCTGTAACGTGGTTGATACTGACTTGGCAGACCGGCTGCAGCCGCTCTCACACCGGCGTGATGTAGCTTCCCTGTGCCTCTTCTACAAGTACTTTCATGGCTTCTGCTCCGATGAGCTTAGATCACTGGTGCCGCCTAAGCACGAATTTACACGAGATACTAGATTAGCAACTAGGTCCCACCCTTTTACAGTTAAACAAATAAGATGTAACCGTAAATTCTACTCCAACAGCTTCTTTTCTCGCGCTTCCCGCCTGTGGAACTCCCTTCCACAAGTCTGCTTTCCCGACAGTTACAATCTCCAGGTGTTTAAATGTAGGGTCAATAGACACCTCCTATCACTCTAACTCCCAACTATTCTCACAACACTCTCATCTACCCAACCCTCATTCTCGGTATCCTCACCCGCCTATCACCCACCCTCTGTTATTTCCTATATTTAATCAGCCTTTCTCCACTCTACGTAGCCCCCTGCACAGTAGTGGCAGTGACATGCCTTGCTTGGGGTGAAACGCTTATAAAAAAAAAAAAAAATAGCCTAATGCTAGACTTATAAATCTCTAAGAATGTTTCTGGCAAGAAAAATGGTCTAGCATTGCCCACAGTGAAACAACTTTAGTAGTACTAAACCTAGCAACTGATTCAATATACTCTTTCAACTTTCTGTCATTTCATATAATAAAAAAGCAAATTAATTCCTTGTTCAGACTGTCTTGCTCATCTTTATTGCCATGTTTACGACCTTTCAGCTGTTGTATTCCCTGACCTTCTTCAGGTGCTAAAAATTTCAAATTGAACCCTTAATTTTGATCACTGGGGTATATCATTCATCTATATTCACTATATTGGCCCAGCGGATACAGACGTTGATTAGTTCCTGACTTGACTGTTAGAGTTGTGAGTTCAATACCAGACTACAGCAGTGAACAAGTAACTTGCAGGGTTAGAGGGAGATAACTCATGATAACTCCAATTGAGGCTTTATGCAAGGAATGAGGATGATATACCCCACTGATTGTAATAGAGGGTTCGGTTTGGAATTCCTAGCACCTGAAGAAGGATGGAGTGTACAATGGCCAAAACGTCATACAAATGGCAAGAAAGATGAGGACAATAATCCAAATAATGTAAATACTGCAAATTAGATTAAGATTGTTCGGTGGGCATTGTAGTAGAGAACCTATCTTCATTGTTTGTCTACTTGTATGTACCATGTTCCTTCTGCACGTAGGCAATCATGGCCTTCCAAATCTCCCTATTTCTAGTAGCTCTTAACACACTTTCTTCTGTTACCTCCCCACCTCGCTCTACCATCTATTTGCTCAAGCCCATCAAGTATGTTACATATTGCTTTCCCTGGTCTCCCTTTCCCTCTATCTGACCTGTGAGCATCATACACTCCAAGCACAGCTTCCTCATTATAAGACCCAGGTTCTTCAGCTTTCTTTTTCTGATAGAATAATTAACCACTCATTTGTTTTTTTAATTGCTTCACCCCAATTAAGGCAATAATGCCTTTAGAACACAGGATGTTACTGGGAGTGAAATGGAATGAAAAGACTTTTAAACATTCTCTATTATTAGGATGGGAGATATAATAGGTATCAATATTTGGAGGAAGCAAGAAGGAGATGCAGATATAGAGAACAGGTGCCAACAGGTTGGCCAACGACCCATCCTCTCCATATGGTAGCTTGTCTCTCTGCTGAAACCATGGTACAAAGGAATCTAAGAGAGGAAGGCTCACATGAATATCAGAGTTTTTGACTTCTCTACTGCTGCAAATGTATTCTTCATTTTCACACTTCTTTTCAGATTTAAATATAAGCTTAGACAAAAATTGTCAAGATTCCATGCTCATGGGTTTCAAACTACACCTGCTCAAACCAGTATGGTATGGTTTGGAATTAAATTTACTACTATCATGGTTTTGCTGTTTTCATTTCATCTATGCATGCTGCAACAATACAAATACAAGATTTTGTTAGAAACAGAGAAAACTTTTGTATCAGCCAAATATAACACACTGATAGTTATTGTTATTCTTAAGAGTTACTGTGCTTTTCCAGTTTTATATGAAAACAAGCAAAAACGATTCATCAACCAGGATTCCATACCCACAGGATTCAAACCACCCCAGTCCAGTTTGGGTCA
This sequence comes from Ascarosepion bandense, assembly GCA_037127315.1. Taxonomy (NCBI): domain Eukaryota; kingdom Metazoa; phylum Mollusca; class Cephalopoda; order Sepiida; family Sepiidae; genus Ascarosepion; species Ascarosepion bandense. Next base: position 9,187 of record JBBBDQ010030069.1, read on the forward strand.
TCAAACTTCTAACCAGTATGGTAGAGTTAGGAATTAAATTAACTACAATTATCATATGATATTTTTGTCTTACTTATGCATTCTGTAACAAATACGAATAAAAGATGTTAGAAATACAAGGCCTAAGAGCCATTTAAGGTAGTGGGTAAATGTGCAGTATTGTATGAGCATAAGAAAGGGTAAGAAGTGAAGTTCTTGGGGCTATGCAGGAAAGATAACAGCTAGCTTTAGAGTTGAAGAGGTCAAGATTTAATTAGTGAATAACATTTCAGAGGTCAGTCAGGGTGTTGAAGTAGACTTCAGAAGGAACCAGAAACCCAATCTTAAATAAGGAATAAACTTTTACGTTTCTTAAAAAAAAACTGGAGATGAGTGTGTACCGGATGACAGGTGAATACACCTCCTATTGAGAAAAAAAAAATAATTTGTAAATAAAATTTTACCATATATTTATGAGAAATCAGTTTACTAATATTCCCTAAATACAAGGCCCAAGAGTTACTCAGGGTAGAGGGCTACTGTGTATTAGCATAAGAAAGGGCAAGAAGTGAAATTCTGGCGGCTATGCAGGAAAGATAACGGCTAGCTCTAGACTTGAAGAGGTCAAGATTTAATTAGTGAATAACATTTCAGAATGCAATACAACGGAGAGTCTCTAATGTGATCGATACTGACTTGGCAGACCAGCTGCAGTCTCTCTCTCACCGGCGCAACGTGGCTTCCCTGTGTCTCTTCTATAAATACTTTCATGGCTTCTGCTCTGATGAACTTAGATCACTGGTGTCCCCTAGGTATGAATTTGCACGTGATACTAGATTAGCAACTAGATCCCACACTTTTACAGTGAAACCGATAAAATGCAACCGCAACTACTACTCCAAGAGTTTCTTTTCTTGCACTTCCCGACTGTGGAATTCCCTTCCACACGATTGCTTCCCCGACGGCTACAATCTCCAGGAGTTTAAATGTAAAGTCAATAGACACCTTCTAACACACTAACTCGTATCCATTCTTTCAAACACTCTTCCCATCTACCCAACCCACAGCCTCGGTATCCTTACCCATCTATCACCCTCCTTCTGACATTTCCTATATCTAACCACTCTTTCTCTTTACCTTCCCCTATATAACCCCATGCGCAATAGTGGCAGTGGAATGCCTTGCTTGGGGTGAAATGATTAAAAAAAAAAGGAGAATTTAAAAGGAACTGGAATCCTAAACTGGAAACAAGACATAAACCTCTACTTCTGTTCTTAAGAGAGAGGAAAAATGTGAACCTATCTAATTCTATTTATAATCCTAAGAGTGTCTGGCACAAGGTTAATATTTGTGCACTTTTGCTAGCAAGACCTATGTTGATAGACAGGCTTGCAGCCAATAGGAAAGAACTAGATAGGTCAATTAATCAATAAATAGGGCGTCAGAATTAGTATATCTGCATGAGTGAACAGATGTAGTTGCTTTTGTTACTTTGAAGGGAGGGCTAATGTTCAAAAAGATTTTTATCAGGCAGGCAAAAGTAATTTAGATATTGATGTTTTATGGAAATAGATTGCTTTGTTATGTGTATTATGCCAAACATATCCCACTAACAAAGAAATTTGAGATCTCCATGAAAAGAGACAGAAAAAAATCACTATCAAACGCATTCAATATAAGGTAAAAAAAAATCTCTTTTGTCTAAAAAGTATACTAATATTTATTTTTACATGTTTTTGTGAGATGAAATAGAGGATAAAGTCAATACTGACATTTCCATTGGTAGTTATGTCGATGGAGGGTGTCATGAATCATCGTTTCATATAAAGGTATTAAAAATGAAGGTTCCTTAATTGCTAGGTACTGGATTCATAATTTGGTATTTAGTAAATTCTTTTTTTAAATCAATCCACCCAAGGAGATAATGGCAGTAAGAGATAAGAGGTTCAGTCAGTTAAGTGCCATATGTGGTACGTGCTAGGGCAATCATGTCTCGAAAGAGACATGACTAACTGTGCAGAAGATATTCCCACAGTAGGTTGCCATTACTTTCTGCTGTAAACTGGTTGCCAAACCAAGGCTATAGAACTCAATATGTCCTGCAATTTAATCCATGGCTGGAAGGATAAGTGATGAATTAATACCTTTCCCAAGGGTATTTGCGCATAAGTGAATGCAATGAATTCAACTGGAATTCAAAATTGGCTTTCTGAATTCTCATTCCGAGCTGATATCCACTAACCACAATACACATCCTATTAACGTAAGAGGTTACTAGGTGAGAATGAGAAGACGTTAAAAGGAACCGGTAGCTTGATTCTATGCAAGAAAAAAGGAATAAACCTCTACACCTATTCAAAAGACCAAAAAGGTGTGTGAACTGACAATAGGTGAACCTATCAAAACTTATTTATAAATGGAACTTTGTCTGTACGTGTGTGTCCGTTACCTATAGACTCTGAAACAGCTGAACAGATTTTCTTGAAAATTTACGCAATTGTACTATAAGCATCTGTGAGTGTTCTTAGCTAGGTTTTGTGTCGAGGTACCCCAGATAAATATCAAAAATCGATTATCGAAAAAATCGGGTTATAGAAGGAGTGGTCCGATTTTAATCAAATTTGATATACTCATAGACAAAGACATAAGAAATGATATTCAGAAGTTTAAAGGTTGCAGTTCTTAAAATAGTGCAGAAAATCGATAATATATATATAAGGCAAGATGTTTGTGTGTGTCTGTTTGTCTACCTGTATGTCCTTTATACAAATCCACAATTTTTATCTGATTCTCACCAAACTTCACACAAATATTCTTTAGGCTGAGTCTGAGCTCCAGGACCATGGATTAGTTTTAAAGCTTTCATTGCACCCGAGCAACGCTGGGCTATACTGCTAGTCAACTTATATTAAGGAAAAAATAAAAATAAACAAAAAATAAATTTTCAGAGTTTAAGCATAGACCTTAGAAGGAAGTGGAAACCTAATACTCAACAAGAAAAAAGGGATAAACCACTACACTTGTTTAAAAGACCAGAAAGAATTGTGGACTGATGACAGGTGAACTTATCTATTTCTAAGAGACATAATGATTGGTTTGATTTGTTTTGTTTTATGGCATATCAACCTCAATGGATTATTTAATGTCAATAAGATTTTTACAATATATTTGTACAAATAGAATATATATATTCTTTGTAAGAAATCAGTTTGTAGATCAAGGTTCATTGATGTATTTTTGTAAAGAGAGTTTTGTCAAGAGTCAAATATAGATATATATATATATTTTTTTAATCATTTCACCCCAAGCAAGGCATTCCACTGCCACTATTGCACATGGGGCTACATAGGGGAAGGTAGAGAGGAGTGGTTAGATGTAGGAAATGTCAGAAGGAAGGTGATAGATGGGTAAGGATACCGAGGATGAGGGTTGGGCAGATGAGAAGAGTGTTTGAAAGAATGGAAGCGAATTAGTTTGTTAGAAGGTGTCTGTTGGCCTTACATTTAAACACCTGGTGATTGTAGCCATCGGGGAAGCAATCATGGGGAAGGGAATTCCACAGTCGGGAAGTGTGAGAAAAGAAACTGTTGGAGTAGTAGTTGCCGTTGCATTTTATCGGTTTCACTGTAAAAGGCTGGGATCTAGTTGCTAATCTAGTTTCTCATGCAAATTTGTACCTAGGTCTTCAAAAAATCTATTGCTGATAATATTTTTCATTTCAAAAATATATTGCTGGTAATGTTTTCTTCTTCAAAAAAGTATTGCTGGAATTTTTACAAGGAAAGTTTATTCTTATATTCTCATAGTGTTTGACTCTAGTTTGAGGGTTAACTTTTTGCCCAAACAGGTGCTACCATCTCAGATCAGGGGTGGACCAGGGAACAGCAGCAAGAGTTCCACACCTCTTCTTCACCTCCCCATCACATATCTTGCTGTGATGCAGTTGTCATACCAAGGACATAAATGTATTTTATCGTCATAATTGACATGCTTAATTGGGGTTACCCCTCTGCAGAGGTGCAGTCAGCATATTCTGAAGCCCCAGCTGACAAGGGAGAAACTAATGATGAAAGAGAACTTGGAGAATTTGACACTCACAGGACATATTGGAGGCAAAACAGAAAGAGAGAAATGTTGAATAACCTCCTTAATGAGCTTGTTTAAATGGATGGCAGAAGAGATAGCTGAATGGATAGTAAGGATACAAATTTTGTAAAAAGCTACAAATGATAGCAAGTTGTGGAGAGTAATGGTCGCCTACTTACTGAAGGGTCATGATACACAAGTTCAGTGAAAATGTTAATTACTTTAAGTTAATTCATACTGTCACTATTAATGCATTAACCATTTCATCTCAAACAAGGCAATAAAGCCACTAAGACCCAAGGGGGTCACTGAGTGTTAGAAAATATGTGAAAAAATGAAAAATACTTTTAAAAAGAGAAAACAATAAATGAACAGGAATTAAGATGACAAAAGATATTGACATTGCATTTAAATTTTTGAAGATCAAAGTTTACTGAGAAGCTAAAAGTTGGAAGAAAGTTTCACAAACGAGAAGCGCAAGAGAAAAAAACATTTAGCATAGAACTTACAATTACATCTAGCCATTACAACTGTAAAATAACGAGACGTTGATGACAGGCTAGCACTGTGTTTAAATTCATAAAGTCTTGGTACCCTAGAAGAAAGTTCATCAGCACAATTGTCATGAAAGTATTTATAGAAAAAGCACAGGTTTGCTAGGTTGTGGCAGTGAGGAAGTGACTGAAGATGAAATGCCAGGTCAAGATCAATAACATTGCAGATAGAAAATAAGGAAATTGAACATCAAATTGACTACACAAGGGATAGCTTTGTCCAAAAGCATGAGATGTTACAAAACCAAAACATTTATTTAAGAACTCAAGTCATGTTCTTAAATCATCTTGTCAGATCATTTCTTTTCTTCATAAATAGCACCAGAGAAAGTGGCAGTAAGATTTATTGCATGGACAAATTATATACTTATACATGTGCAAAATAGATTCTGGCTAGAAAAAATTTATGGCATGATATAATGAAATGACTTTCCTAGCAGTAGAATTAGCAACTGATTCAATACAGTCATTCCACTTCAGTGGAAAACGATTGGTTGATTAGGTTTAGTGGCATATAAACCTCTATGGGTCATTTAATGCACAAAATTTATGGCTTCAACTAAATATATTTTAAACACAATTGTATGGCTTCAACTACAGATAAAATCTATGATTGGTAATTCTGCTATAAAATGTACTGTTGATAATATTATTATAAATATGCATTTTTGTACATGTTTGTGTAGATATAATTACAAGAGGTAGTGATATGTGTATCTTAAGATGTAGTTCAGTTGAAGTTTTAATTTGAAATACAGTTTGAATTCTTCAAGAAATTATAGGATATTTTAAGGAATTATGTCTTGAAAATGTCTTTTCAAATTGGTTGTTTGGTTGGTTAATTTTTTTTAGCAGCATATCAATTTCTATTGGTTATTTAATATTGAAATCTAAGTATTTTAAATGCAACTGCATGTCTTCAACTACAGAAAATGTATTGCTGGTCATTTTTCTAAAAAAAAAGTGTATTGTTGGTAATTTTAATATAAATGTAATGATATCTGTAATAATTTTCATTTGCAAATGTAATGATTCTTATTATAATTTGCATTTGCAAATGCAATGATTTCTATAATAATTTGCATTTGCAAAAGTAATCCTATAATAATTTGCAAATGTATTGATTTCTGTAATAATTTGCATTTGCAAACATATTGATTTCTATAATAATTTGCATTTGCAAATGTATTGATTTCAATGATAATTTGCATTTGCAAATGTAATGATTTCTATAATAATTTGCAAATATGATAATTTCAATAATGATTTGCATTTGAAAATGTAATGATTTCTATAATAAAATATTTACATGTGCACAAGCCAATTCCTCATCTAAGCCAAAAGCATATATTAGATCAATGATCTATAGAATAAGACCCACACTATATTTTACACAATTTTTCATTGGTTATCAACCTAGAAGGATAATTCTTCATACAAAACTAGTTGTGTGGATATTTGCAAGAACCCCTTCACTGAGGCTGGATGTTACATAAATTTCCAATGACCTTGCATAAGGCAGGGTCAGCCTTTTTCTGTTTTTCTCCAGACAAGACTCAGTCCTTTAGCATAGCTTCATCTGGGTTCCTCTCTGCCCAAAGGCCAAGAATCCAACAAGGTTGACTTCAGGTGAAAGTCTGGCTTAAAAAAAGTAACACATCACTCAATAAATCCCAGGCCTAATTAATAAAACAACAACTTTTAGTCAAAAAATCGAATCTAGGGTGATACACTGACTCCAATGTTTCTCTAACAATTCAATATCTTTTTTGTAGAATTAGTTTTTGGCCTCAAAATATGCCTCAGTTTCTGATATCACTTCTTCATTGAAGCCAAACCTCTTTCGTTGGAGCTTTCTTTTGAGGTCTGGAAACAGTTGTTGGGGGGACCAAATCTGAAGATTGTATGGTAGCGGAAGCAATTCAAAGTACAATTCATGTAGTTTTTCTATCATTGCAATGTTTAGGAAAAATTAAACTTTATTCATCAACATCAACTCCTTCAAGGGTGATGCACCGACTCCAATGCTTCTCTAACAATTCGATGACTTTTTTGTAGAAGAATTTATCTTTGGCCTCAAAATATACCTCAGTTTCTGATATCACTTCTTCTTTAGAACCAAATCTCTTTCCCAGGAGCATTCTTTTAAAATCTGCAAACATCCAGTAGTTGCTGGGGATCAGATCTGGAGAATAGGGGAGATGCAGAAGCAATTCGAAGTGCAATTCATGTTGTTTTTCCATTATTGCGATCAACTTGTGACACTGTGTGTTGTCTTGGTGAGAAATCACATTTTTTCTTCTTCATTTGTGGCCATCTTTTGGTGATTTCTACCTTCAAATACACCAATAATGCTGTATAATATTCGCTGTTGATAGCTATTCCTTTCTCAAGGTAACCAATGATGAAAATAATTTGCACATCCCAAAATACGTTTATGATGCTTGCATCTTTGGTCACTTTGGACAGGTTTAAGCTGCTGCTGTCCACTCAGATGACTGCCAATTTGACTCTGAAATCCAGGTGTTATCAACTGACAGTTATTTATGCAAAAACTCCTTTTTGTTGCATTGAAACAGTTGCAAATAATACTCTGAATTATCAACATGTTGTTTTTGATTGACTGTGAGCAAACACGACACCTACTTTGAACACAGCTTTCTCATTGATAAATGTTCATGCAAAATGGTGAATACACTGCCTTCTGATATGTTCAACTTCTCTGCTATCTCACACAACTTTAATTTACGATCAGCCAAAACGAGTTTGTAGATATTTTCGGTGTTTTCTGGGACAACTGTCGATTTTGGGCGACCTGAGCGTTCAGCATTATTTGTGTCTGTATGACTGCGTTTAAAGTCAGCATACCACCTCTTCACTGTTATTTTCCAATGGAATATAGTCTGAATAACACTTATCAAGCCATTGATTTGCTTGAACAGTATTTTTTTTCCATCAGAAAACAATGCTTTATCAACACACGAAATCCAGACTTTTCCATTGTTTGAAAATTTGCAACAGTAGCTTCACTTAACTCTAATTTGTAAACTAATAATCGGATTCGGCCCAAATTTTGTCAAGTGCCATTTGAAGGTTAGTACTTCATAAAAATCATACAGAATTTTTATTAGTGGCACCATATCAGGTCTGGGACTCATTGAGTGATGTGTTAGATGTATGTGGGGCTAGCAACTCCAGCTTGCAAAAAAAACTACTTGCTACAGCAGCAACAGCTAGCAGGAAATAGCTTGTTAATTTTAAAACAAAACTGCTCTCTTTTAATCATTTAAGAGAACTTTTTTATATTACATCAGTATGGCTGATGCTAACCTCCAGGAGAGTGTCTCATTTGACCTTCGCAGGCTAATTTTTTGCACTGACAAATTAAGATGTGTGTTGTGATGCAGTGGATATCGACTCAGAATGACAAATTGGAGGGCCGAATTTGAAGTCCAGTTGATTTCTTTGCATTCACTTATGCACAAATACCCTTGGGAAAGGTATTAATCTGACTCTTCCCTCCAGTTATAGGTTAAATAATAGGACAGATTGAGTTCTATATCCTTGGTCGACAACCAGTCTACCGCAGAACCTACTGCAGGATAATTTTTTGCCCAGTCAGTCATGTCTCTTTTGAGACATGATCACCTAAAAGTGTGTATCATGTATGGTACTTAACTGACTGACAAATTAAAATTCTTGAAAAGCAAGAAGCCAGAAGAGAGTTCCACAGGCAAGAAATGTAAAAAAAAAAAAAGTGTTGGCAAAAACATATCATTACAGCGAGCCAATTTGACAAATAATTCTCCACCCTCCAACCTCTCACCCACAGGCGGGATGAGGCAAATCTATCGCTACTTCCATGGAAAGTGCTTGGATGTACTATGTTCTCTGGTTTCATCAAGTCAAACCTTCACAGTAATGACACACCACATGGGAGTATTTAGGATAGTCAACAATGAATGATCTTAGAAATGATGAAACATATATAAGTAACCCTTTCATTTATTTTATGGGTACTCTGCTTGTCATAAAATAATCAATTGTAGTAGGTTTAATAAAATTTAAAATATAAATTGATTTTAAGAAATTCACATCATAAAAGCTTTGATTCTAAACAGCTGCTGTATGATGTTAAAAGTGTTTTGGAAGGAACAAATGCTTTGAAACATTTTTTGTTTTTTTAAACGTCTTTTTGTGTTTAGATATGGCATACAAGAATATCTCACCAATAGATTTTATAGCCTTATTGAATTGAAACATGAGAAGTTTCTATTCTGTGTACGTCTTTTTTTTTTTTTTTATCAAAAGCGCCTTTATCTCTTCCTTCTTTCTTTATTTCATATTTTCCTGCTTCTTCACCAAACAATTTGATTTTTAAAATTTTTCACCTTTTTCATTTTTTTTTGAATTCCTGTCCTTTTTTATTTTTCTATATGGTTGTTCCAAAGAAAAGAAATATTTATTTCTGTTCATAGCATTAACAATTCACTTAAAATGTGAATATATGTGTATGTGTGTGTGTGTGTGTAGGGGGGAGTTATACTTTTAACTAAACAATGCAGTAAATAATAACAATAAATAAAAAATATCTAAAGAAAAATCTATATAAATATTTAAAATATTTCTATTAAAACAAGAGGGGAAAAATAAACCCATTTGATGAATGTTTAAATGCAAAACAATTTGAGAATGCTTTAAAAAACTGTGACATTTAAAAGAACAAATTATTTTAGAATTTGAATACACACACACATGCACAATATAAGATTCCAATAATGATATCACAAAATCTGTATACAAAAGACACCATTAATAAAATAAAATGACAAATGAAAAATTATTTAATCTTTGTTGAGTAAAATTTCCAACACGTTGAAAACAAAAACATAGATAAAAAAAATTATATATATATTTAGTGTATCGAGGCAACAGATAATTTTCTAAACATATACTGTTAAATATAAGAGACAGTGAATGTCTATTATGTTTAATCATGAGCCATTCTAAACATTGTATTTTCACTTTAATTTCATATGAAAATAAAGACAAAAATTCTCCAGCATTTGGATAATTTTTATTAAGTTGGTTCTAAGCATTACAAATTTACGAGCTGCATTTGCTATTTGGTGACTGTTGTTGTTGCTTAGCAAAGTTTTATGTCAACATAAGATAAAATCATCTTTGATGGTGGATGTTTTTATGTTAATGTCCCTGTAACCTCTCTGAAGATGGCTCATGTGAGCTGAAAGCTTAGAACCAACTTAATGAAATATTATCCAAATGTTGGAGAATTTTTGTCTTTATTTTCACCTGAAATTAAAGTGAAAATATGATGTTTAGAATGGCTCATGATAAACATAATAGACATTCATTGTCTCTTATATTTAACAGTATATATTATAGTGTATCAAGGCAGCAAATAATTTTCTAAACTTATACTGTTAAATATAAGAGACAATGAATGTCTATTATGTTTAATCATGAGCCGTTCTAAATGTCGTATTTTAGCTTTAATTTCAGTTCAAAATAAAGACAAAAATTCTCCAACATTTGGATAATTTTTTATTAAGTTGGATCTAAGCTTTCGGTTCTATGATGTCACACCATGATGTTTTTCTGAGAAATGTTGTTTAATTGTACTCTGATCAGAAAGGTGACATGTAAGTCTACAGGAAAAAACATAAACATGTAGGTAATATCAGACAGATTTTAGTCACCAATACAATAATCCTCACTCATACACACAGTAGAAAGAACCTTCAGATATTGGAGGCCAACTACATTAAATCCAAACAACCCACACTTAATAAAATCATGTTTAAATCTGGTCATAACACATTACATTGCATTTGAATACATGGTTCTATTGTCATTTCACGCTATCACGTGGTGTGACGTCATAGAACCACATTGCAAATTTGCGAACTGCGTTTGTTATTTTTGGTAACTATTGCCGTTGCCTAGCAGAGTTTTATGTCAACACAAAATAAAATCATCGCTGATGGTGGATGTTGGTCTTAATAACTTCTCTGAAGATGGCTCATGTGAGCTGAAAGCTTAGATCCAACTTAATAAAAAATTATCCAAATGTTGGAGAATTTTTGTTATTATTTTTAACTGAGATTAAAGTCAAAATATGATGTTTAGAATGGCTCATGATTAAACATTCATTGTCTCTTATATTTAACAGTATATGTTTAGAAAAAAAAAATATATATATATATATGTAACCCCTAATTATTTGCATAAAGGCAAAACCTGAAGTGAAAAAAAAAACAATGAAGCTTGGACTCTTTCATATCATATTCATTTAAGCATCAGTATCCTTTCTTTTCTTTTTAAAAGATACAAGCCACCCACCCTCCCACTTGTCAACACCCATACCCTAGCTCACCCACTAGAAAAAGTCTGTGAATTTTGACATTGAACAATGGGAGTGAAGCACAGGGTGTATGAAGAAAAATGATGATATTTTTAAGAAAAATGAAATCCACATATTTTGTTGTTCTTTTAAAAACCCTAAATTTTTCTATAATCAATCAAGAACTTATTTTTGTATTTGGGGGGGCGGGATGAAAGGGGCAGATAGGCCTGGGGACACAGTTTTAAAAGTTTAGGGATTTTTAAAAAGATTGATCAATCTGTTCAACTGTATGTTTGTGCAAATTTTCCCTGTTCTTGATAGATATTTCTTATACCTTTAAAAGTTACTGCACCAGGAAATAAAAATTGAATTAATTTTTTTTCTTTTGGATAGGCATTTTGGCCTTTTATGTGACATGTCTCTTCAGGACATAGGCGATCATGGCCCTCCACATCTTACTGCCCTTTGTAGCTCTCAATAAGTTTTGTTTTATTATTCGCCCAAATCCTGTTCTGCCATCCATATACTCAAACCCATCAAGTATGTCTTGTGCTGTTTTTCCCTGTTCCTCTTTCCCTCTGACTTGTGTGTGTCAGATTCTTCAAGCCCTCATTCCACAGTAAGTGTACCAGAAACTTCAGCTGTCTCTTCTTGATGTTAAGTATAAGTTTCCTTTTTGTTCCCATTCTCTGCACAAACTTGTTGCTCATATGTTTGGCCCATGGTATCCTCAGCATCCTTCTGTAAAATCATAATTCTTTTCCTTTGGGTCTCTTCCTCATTTTCAAGAAGATTTTCCAGCACTTGTTGCCTTACAGAAGGACAGATATCAGTTCAGTACTATTTTCTTCATTTCTAACAAAATTTTTTTGTCTCTAAATACTCTGCTTAGCTTTTGTGATGCATCTTTGGCCATTCCACTACACTTATAGATCAGAGTGTTGCACTTTCTGTCCTCTGTTAGAACACTACTCGGGTATTTAAATTTCTATCCCTGCTTGATTTTAGTATCTCCAACCTGTAATTGGCAATGTGGACTTCTCTTTTTGCTGATGACCTTGCATTCAGTTTTCTTGTATTTTATGTTTAGTCTTTTCTTCTTGCTTTCCTTAACTACAATCTTCAAGAGGTTTTGTAGTTTCCTTTCTGTGGCTGCTATCAGTACTGTGTCATCTGCCTGTCATATATTGATAAGATTGTGACCACCAATGAAGAATCCTGTCAGAATTTCTAGTTCTCTCAGAATTGCTTCATCTTGTAGGTTGAATAAATCCTGTGAGAAGACACATCATTGTCTTTTTTTCTTTTATAACCATATTGCCCCAAGCAAGGCAGTTTACTGCCACTGTTTTGCAGGGGGGTTACATAGGTGGAAAGTTATGAGAAACAGTGACAGGTTATAGGGGGTGTCAGGAAGTGGGTAAGAGAAGGATAAGAATACTGATGAGAGTGGAGTGGACAGAGAAAGGAATATGAGAGAGAGGATGCAAGTTAGTGAGATAGAAGATGACTATTGACTTTACATTTAAATTCATGGTGATTGTAGCTGTTGGGGAAGCAAGTAAACGGAAGGGAATTCCACAGGTGGGAAGCTGCTGGAGTAGAATTTGTGTTTACATTTTATTGGTTTTACAGTAAAAGGGTGAGACCTAGTTGCTAATTTTGTGGCTCGAGTAAATTTATATATATGGAGCAAAAGTGAGCTAAGTTCATCGGAGCAAAAGCCATAAAAGTATTTGTAGAAAAGACACAGGGAAGCCACGTTGCACCGGTGAGAAAGTGACTGTATCTGAGCTGCCAAGTCAGAATTGATCACATTACAGATTCTCAGTTAAATAGGTGGATAGCAGGAGTACCCAACCGGATATGGCAGTATTATTCAATGTACGGGTGGATAGTAGATTCATATATGTGCAGGATGGTTTCAGACAAGAAAAACATCCTGCCCCTACACAGAGAACTGACAATCTTAGCAGAAGATTTAGCTATAGATTTGATATAGTCATTCCACTTAAGGTCTGTTGTGAGAGTTAACCTGAGGAAGCGTCACATTTTCTATTTTTGTACATCTACTGAACTCATTTCCTGTCTGTATATAGTGGTTTGCTACCAGTATAGGTTCTTGATTATTCTAATGTCTTTCCCGAATAAGTCAAGGTTACTGAGCAGCTTGAACAGCTCTTTGTGGCATACTTTGTCAAACACTTTTGCGCAGTCTATAAAACACAAGTTCATGCCCTATTAATTTGTATTGCTCTTTCTGACAGCATTCTGAGCATAAATATCATGTTCTTTGTTCTGGTGTCTTTGACAAACCCACATTATTTTTGCCCTATCTCTGGCCTGATTCTGCTGTTCATCAGATTCCAGATGATGAGTTTTGTTATGTGATTCATTAAACTGATTTTTTGGTGGACTTCATATTCATTTGTGTCTCATTTCTTAGGCAGTGCTATGAAAATCAATCTACTTAGGTCTTCCAGTATATCACCACTGTTGTAGATTTAGTTTATTATTTCTGTAATCTTGTCTATGCTGAAAGGTTGTCAGCATCTCGGTTACAATTCCATTTTGTTTCTGTTCAATTTAGCCAGTGCAGCTTCCACCTCCATTTTTAATATTTCCAGCCTGTCAGTATTTTTGTGTATTGCCGGCTGTTCTCTTTCATTGTGGAAGATATATTTTTTTTATAATCATATTGCCCCAAGCAAGGCATTTTACTGCCACTGTTTTTCATGGGTTTACATAGGAGGAAAATATGAGAAAGAATGACAGGTTATAGGGGGTATCAGGAAGTGGGTAAGAGAAGGATGAGAATACTGATGAGAGTGGAGTGGACAGAGAAAGGAGCATGAGAGAGAGGATGCAGGTTAGTGAGATAAGAGTTGACTATTGACTTTACATTTAAATTCTTGGAGATTATAGCTGTCGGGAAAGCAAGTAAACGGAAGGGAATTCCACAGGCCAGAAGTGCAAGAAAAGAAGCTGATGGAGTAGAATTTGTGTTTACATTTTATTGGTTTCACAGTCAAAGGGTAGGACCTAGTTGCTAATCTTGTGGCTCAAGTAAATTTATATATAGGGGTCACCAGTGAGCTAAGTTCATTGGAGCAGAAGCTGTGAAAGTATTTGTAGAAGAGACACAGGGAAGCCACATTATATATGCTGAAAGGTTGTCAGCATCTCGGTTACAATTCCATTTTGTTTCTGTTCAATTTGGACAGTGCAGCTTCCACCTCCATTTTTAATATTTCCAGCCTGTCAGTATTTTTGTGTATTGCAGGCTGTTTTCTTTCATTGTGGAAGAGATTTCCAATATATTCATTCCATTGCTAAAGAATTTTTTCTTACTTTAATACAAGTGTTCTGTATTTGGATTTTATGTATCCTGTTGATGTGCATGTCTTCTGTTTTGTTTTATGCCTCCATTTTTGTATCTCTGCAGAACTCATTTTCTGTCGATATCCAGCAGTTTGCTGTCAGTATAGGTTCTTGATTATTCTAATGTCTTTCTCAAATATATCATGGTTTCTGAGCAGCTCTAACAGACTTTTTTGGCGTACTTTGTTGAACACCTTTGTGCAGTCTTTAAAACACAGGTACATGCCCTATGAATTTGTATTGCTTTTTCTGACAACATTCTGAGCATAAAAATCATGTCCTTTGTTCTGGTGTCTTTGACAAACCCACATTATTCTTTCCCTATCTCTGGCCTGATTCTGCTGCTCATCAAAATTGCCTCACTGTATATGTTGAATAAATCTGGTGAGAAAACATATTCTTGTTTCATGCCTCTTTCTATTTTTGTATCTCTGCAGAACTCATTTTCTGTCGATATCCAGCAGTTTGCTGTCAGTATAGGTTCTTGATTATTCTAATGTCTTTCTCAAATATATCATGGTTTCTGAGCAGCTCTAACATATCTTTGTGGCATACTTTGTTGAACACCTTTGTGTAGACGATAAAACACAAGTACACATCTTTCTGCATTTGTATTACTCTTTTTGATAACATTCTGAGCATAAACATCGTGTTCCTTGTTTTGGTGTCTTTGATAAACCTACAGTGTTCTTATCCTATCTCTGGCCTGATTCTGCTGCACGCTCCATTTGTCAGACTTCAGATGCTGAGTTTTCTTATGCAGCTCATGAAGGTGATTGTTGTTTTTTTTTTGTTTTTTTAAAACATTTCACCCCGAGCAAGGCGGAAATGCCACTGATGTGCAGGGGGTTACATAAATGTAAAAAGATTAATTAGAAAAGAGTGAGGAGTACAGACTAGTTAGAAAGGAACAATAGAAAGCAGGTGCGATGACGGATACATAGGTGGAGAGAAAGGGAAGGTTATACAGGGGTGGGGAGAGAGCTAGAGTCCAGTGGTTAGTAGATGAGTATTGACTTTGCATTTAAACTTCTGGAGGTTGTAGCCGTCAGGAAAGCAAGAATACAGGAGCGAGTTCCGCGGGAAGTGCGAGAGAAGAAGCATTCACAGTTGTTTAGGTTTGGTTTCTTAGGTAATGCAATGAAAATAGATCTGCTTAGGTTTTCTGGTATATAATGACTGTTGTAAATTTCAATTATTATTTCTGTAATCTTGTCTCTGCTGAAATTGTTTAAGGCTGTCAGCACCTCTATTACACTTTAATCTGTTACCATCACTTTGTTTCTTTTCAATCTGGCCAGTCCATCTTCCATATCAGTTTTTAATTTTTAATATTTCTGGCCTGTCGGTATTTCTGTGTATTCCTGGTTGTTCTCTTTTATTGTGGAATAGCTCTCCAATATATTCATCTCATCATTGAAGTATTTTTCTTTCTCTTATATGAGCATTTCATGCTTGGATTTTATACATTCTGTTGATGGGAATGTCTTTTGTCCTGTTAGATTTCTTTTTTTTATGTATATCTCCTTTATGATACAGGCTTACGGCCTACCACATTGAATACACTGGTTCTAGCTTGATCACTGAAGTTAAGCAACGTTGAGCCTGGTCAATACTTAGATGGGTGACTGCATGGGAATACCAGGTGCTGTAAGTGTATAGTGACAGATGTGCGTGCTTACGGCCATATCACGTTGAATACACCAGTTCTCGCTCGATCACCGAAGTTAAGCAATGTTGAGCCTGGTCAGTACTTACATGGGTGACTGCATGGGAATACCAGGTGCTGTAAGCGTTTAGTGACGGATGTGCTTTGTGGTGCAGTGGATATCGGCTTGGAAAGAGAAATTGGTGAGCCGAGTTTGAATTCCAGTTGAATACCCTGCATTCACTTAAGCACTGGTACCCTTGGGAAAGGTATTAATCCGTCCCTTCCCTCCAGTTATGGGTTATATAACAAGGGTAGAACTTGGGGACCCTGCCCTTAAAAAACAAATCCCAATGAATCTTGATACTCGAAAGAGAAAAAAGTATTACTAGACACAAAACTTATATAAAAACAACAATAAATTGTTGAAAAGAAAAAGGTATTACCAGCAATAAATAAATTAAATTTAGTTGGCATTAAATGACCTGCCGAGGTTGATATGCTATAAAAACAAAACAACCAACCAACCTTTATGATACTCAATCTCTATTTCTGCATATTGCTTTCTTCTTATTTTTTTCTAATCTTCATTCACTTTTTTTCTTTTCTCTTTTTTTTTTTGTTCTCAATTGGAGTAGATAGACTTAACTATCACCTGGTTCACACTCCACCGACGTCTTTTGAACAGGTGAAGAGGCTCATCTTGTTTCCTGTTTAGGATGTAGTTCCCAGCTTTCGCTTTTCCAATCATTCTACTCTTAAGTAGCCACATGCGCCTCAGTGGCGTCACCGCCTTGCTTGGGGTGATATGATTAAAAAAAAAAAAATTTGTTGTTTAGCTATTCTTCTTCAGCCTGTCTGCATTTGTTCTTTCTTTGTGTAGTTTTCTGTATTCTGTTCCATATCTTGGCACTGTTTTCTGTCTCTTTTGCATCATGTTGAAAATCTCATTGGTGATCCAATCATTTTTCTTCTTTTCATTTGGGATAATGTTGTTTCCTGATGTTAGTAAAGCTTCTCTTAGTGCGTCCAACTTTGCGTTTCTGTTTTCATTTTGTCCCACATATGTTTTTTGCACTCTGTCCATATGTTTATCCTTCAAGTTCAGGTTGTTTGGGAGTCTGTTGTATTGCAATTTGAATGCTGCATTAGGCTTCTTCAGTTTCCATAGTTATATTCTTGACTTGCATATAACAGGTGGTCGCTTCAGTCATTGACACTTTGATAGTTTTTGAAGCACACAACTGCAATGCTGAATCTCTTGTTGATAGTTATGTTGTCAATTTTTAGTTTCTTCTCCTGGGTTTTGCCATGTCCATAATCATCTTGGATATTCTTCAAACTGGGTTAAATAACAAGGGTAGAACTTGGGAACCCTGCTTTTACCTGGTCATGCACCATTGGGTCCAGTTTTCTCTGCATTCATTGTGGGTTCTCATTTGAACTTGCCAGTTATTTCCCCTTCCATTTCTTTGCCTACTTTGGCATTCAGGTCTCATATGATAGTTATAACTTCTTGCAATTTACACTAAGCCCCTGTGTTGTTTTGAATGAAGTAGAAAGACTTGATTTCTTCTGTACATTTGTGTTGTTGGTGCATACACAATTATGATAGATATGTTGAATAGCTTTCTTTTCAGTTCAACTACAAGAATTCTTTCAAATAACTAGCAGTATCTTAGAACACATTTCTTCTTGTCTTGATCTAGTATGAGGGTCATTCAATAAATAAGGTGAATTTTTCAGTATAAAGACTTCTAATACAGATAGAAGATTACTTTTTTAAATTTTTTTCCATTACTTCTTTTTCAAAGGGATTTAATTTTTGTTGCAGATTGTAAAAAACTTTGAGAGTTTTGGAGATTAACAAAGATGGCTGACCAAGAAGCATGCTCCAGGACTGACAAGAGGTCAGTTATCAAGCTTTTGGTTGTTTAAGGGTGCAAACCAGTTGAAATTCATAGGAGAATGTCAACTGTGTATGGTGCCACATGTTTCAGCCAAAAAATATCTACAAGTGAGCTAAATTATTTAAAGAAAAATGGAGCAGTGTTGAGGATGAAGACAGGCCTGGGAGGCCTACAGAAGTGAGGTCTACTGAGGTGATTGAATCAGTCAATGACCTCATTCAGTGTGACAAAAGGGTGACAGTGGATGACATTGCAAGGACTTTGAGCCTATCTGTTGGACAAACGCAGGGGTCATCAGTCACATTGAGTCATCCTGCATCAAGACAACGCAAGACCTCACACAGCAGCCCAGACGGTGCAGACCATCAATGAGCTTGGCTGGGAACTCCTCCCTCATCCCCCTTACAGTCCAGACCTTGCTCCTTCAGACTTTCACATGTTTGGTCCCTTGAAAGTGTTCATGAGAGGCACGAAGTTTGAAAGTGACAATGAAGTCAAAAGTGCCGTTAGCGATTGGCTGAGACATCAGTCCAAAGATTTTTACGCTGAAGGAGTACGGAAACTTGTGCACAGATGGGAAAAGTGTGTGATGCTGCTGGGAGACTATGTTGAAAATAAAAAAAAAGTAAGCTTCTATCTGTATTAGAATTCCTTATACCGAAAAAGTCACCTTATTTCTTGAATGACTCTCGTAGAAGATCTTATACTGAAAAATTCACATTATTTATTGAATGACCCTCATAAAAGTCCTCATACCGAAAAATTCACCTTATTTATTGAATGAACCTCGTAGAAGTCCTTATACCGAAAAATTCACCTTATTTATTGAATGACCCTCATAGAAGTCCTTATACTGAAAAATTCACCTTATTTATTGAATGACCCTTGTAGAAGTCCTTATACCGAAAAATTCACCTTATTTATTGAATGACCCTCGTAGAAGTCCTTATACCAAAAAATTAACTTTATTTATTGAATGACCCTCATAGAAGTCCTTATACCGAAAAATTCACCTTATTTATTGAATGACCCTCGTAGAAGACCTTATACCGAAAAATTCACCTTATTTATTGAATGACCCTTGTAGAAGTCCTTATACCGAAAAATTCACCTTATTTATTGAATGACCCTCGTAGAAGTCCTTATACCAAAAAATTAACTTTATTTATTGAATGACCCTCATAGAAGTCCTTATACCGAAAAATTCACCTTATTTATTGAATGACCCTCGTAGAAGACCTTATACCGAAAAATTCACCTTATTTATTGAATGACCCTCATAGAAGTACTTATACCGAAAAATTCACCTTATTTATTGAATGACCCTCGTAGAAGTCCTTATACCGAAAAATTCACCTTATTTATTGAATGACCCTCATAGAAGTCCTTATACCGAAAAATTGACCTTATTTATTGAATGACCCTCGTAGAAGTCCTTATATCAAATAATTCATCTTATTTATTGAATAACCCTCATATCAATCCATCTCCGTTTTCATTTTTCTCTTCACCTGGATATATAATCCTGTGGTTTCCACTGACAAAATCTTCATTGTTTGGCCACTTAGTTTCATATCCAATTAAAATATTTAATCTACTCATCTCCCATTTTACATTTTCTAGGTGGTTACAGTTGTTCAATATTCTGACATTCCATCCACCAAGCATTATTTTTATTTGATGCAAACAGTTGCTGGATAACAGTCCAGTGATAACTGTTGCTCAGGTCACTCCTTTCTGGGTGAGGGATCAGTTCCAAGGAATTTTATCCTCTTCATGCCATTTATGTTGACAGTCACTGGACGATGGACAGGTGACACCTGTTACACATGTTGCTCATTACTGGGCAAGAAGTTAATTTCCTTCAGAAGTAACCCCCATGATGTTACTTAGGATTAATAGTAGTGTAGTTTCCTTTTGCCTTATCCATGGTGATTTATTGAAACACTGCCTCTAGTTAGCTAGACATTGATACAGTGAGATTTCATCCTTTGGTAGGACTTACTTTTCATCCTACTGGTTTGCTGACAAGAACATGGAATGGGGCAGCCAGTTTAGTTGCTAACACTCTAATGGTGAAATACATATCTGCTATATATATAAACTTATTTATAAATGGAACTTTGTCTGTGTGTGGGTGTGTGTGTGTGTGTGTCCGTTACCTATAGACTCCGAATAGGGCTGAACCGATTTTCTTGAAAATTTACACAGTTGTACTACAAATGTCTGCGAGTGTTCTTAGCTAGGTTTTGTGTTGAGGTACCCCTGATAAATATTGAAAATCGATAATAAAAAAAATCGGGTTATAGAAGGAGTGGTCCGATTTTAATTGAAATTGATACACTCATAGACAAAGACATAAGAAACAATATTCAGAAGTTTCAAGGTTGCAGTTCTTACAATAGTGCAGAAAATTTGATATCGATACAAGGAAATCAAAGTTTGACTTACATCCATTCATTTTTCTTTCAGTCTGTGGTATAGCTTTAACTGGAAACAACTATTGCTTTTTAGTCTTTTGTGCCAACATGCACAGAGTCTGAGCTCCCGGACCATGGATTAGTTTTAAAGCTTTCATTACACCAGAGCAATGGTGGGCTATACTGCTAGTAGATATATATAAACTTGCCCCTCAAAAACTTATATATGTACCTGGTTTTAAAAAAAGTTTTATCCCTATTCATCTATTACAAGGTAAAGGATTACGGAGATTTAGTAGGGTAGGCGGAAGTAGAAAAAGAAATAATCAGTAACTTGTAAATTAGTATGAGTCTGAATACCCACTTTTTGTGACTGTGTTTTCATAGCTCCCAGTCAATATCAAGCAAAGAAAGCAACATAAAATGCTACAAAAATCAAAATATTAGAAATTATTTGAAAGTATTCACAAATTAATACATTACAATCAAAAGTGAATGTATTTAGAGACTGGCATGTTCATATTTAAAAATGTTGTCCAAAAGTAAAAGAATTCTTGGTAATATATCGAGATAGACAATTTAGAGTTGGTTTTTAAAAAAGGTGAAAAAGACTTTCCCCTCTCCCAGCCAAGAATCTATCCCATTATCTAGAAGAGGGGGGGGGCAAGATGGCTTGCCAAGAGTTTCTTAAAATTTTCCATATACACTTATTTTTTAAAATAACATAACATAAAAAGAAAAAAATCATAGTCAGTCTACACCAAAGAAATAATTAAATATGCGTGTGTGTGAAAAAATGTGGGAAAGTTTTCGTGCAATGTGTTTCGGCTATGTGATGTGCATTTGGCTTGAATTCTTCAGGCTGGAATAAAAGTCAAAACTATGAGAAAGGAAAATGTAATGGGAATAGTAGGGTCAGTTGGACACTGTGAGAAAAAAAAAATCCCTATGATGCATATCACTTCTCCAGAAATTTGAAAACAGCATGCTGTTTTGCTTAACATTCATGCCAAAAGCTCCAATATGAAAATTTCAAAGTGTTTAGGTGTCATTGGCAGTTTGGAAAACTCACTCTGATCATTCTGATAAGAAAAGAACTCCTTAATTTGTTGGTGATGGCCTCAGACTCAACATGGAGGTCTACATTAAATGCTTTGAGGAGGTTGTGTTACTCTGGATCAAGAATGGCTGTTGGGAATCCTATGTCTGGCAACAGGACTTAGCACCATGTCACACAAGCAGGAGAACCCAGTCATAGCTGTCAGACAATTTCTGCAACCACAACACCTCTTACATCTGGCCATAGGAACTAACCAACATTCATATCCACTAGGCCTTATGGGATGAAGTTAGAGAAAATCTTGAAAACTATATAAACTTAAGGAATCTGTATATATGCTAATCTACAAAAATCTCCTCTTTGGCTTCCTCAGATTAGAATGAAAGAAAGACAAAACTGTGTGTGAGAAAAAAGCCTGCGGATCTCTGAGGTTAATTGTGTATCATACATCAACTTAACTTAGCCTATGACCTCCTGATTTTCAGATTTATTGAGTGTCTGTCTGCCTGTGTGCTTGTTATATCTATAATAATATCTTTAGTTACATATATATATATATATATATATATATATATAAACACATCTTTAATCAAATTTTCTATTTTGTCTCATCATCATCATTTCTGTGATAAATATTATTATATACAAGTGGGATCATGTTGTCAAAAATGACGGCAAAATATTTATATTGGTATGATGTCTAAAATGATGGTAACATACATACTGATGTACCTACTAATGAATATCCAACTTTAAGACATGAGAAAAAAAACAAAATAATCCAAAGGACAAGAGAAAAATATGTTACATAAGTTTATATATATATATATATATATTTTTTTTTTAATCATATCACCCCGAGCAAGGCGGTAATGCCACTGAAGCACAGGGGGCTATGTAAGAGTGAAAAGATTGAAAAAGAGAAAGCCGGGAACCACATCCTAAACAGGGAACAACGGATGAGCCTCTTAACCTGTTCAATAGACGTGGGTGGAGTGTGAACCGGGCGATAGATCTATCTACTCTAATTGGAAAAAAAAAAAAGTGTAAAGATTGGAAAAGATAAAGCCGGAAACCACATCCTAAACAGGGAACAAGGGATGAGCCTCTACACCTGTTCAATAGACATGGGTGGGGTGTGAACCAGGCGATAGTTTAGTCTATCTACTCCAATTTAGGAAAAAAGAAAAAATAAATAAATAAAAGAGTGAAAAGATTGGAAAAGAGAAAACCGGAAACCACATCCTAAACACAGGGAACAAGGGATGAGCCTCTACACCTGTTCAATAGACGTGGGTGGAGTGTGAACTGGGCGATAGATAGATCTATCTACTCCAATTGAAAAAAAAAAAGTGAAAAGATTGGAAAAGAGAAAACCGGAAACCACATCCTAAACACAGGGAACAAGGGATGAGCCTCTACACCTGTTCAATAGACATGGGTGGGGTGTGAACCGGGCAATAGTTTAGTCTATCTACTCCAATTTAGGAAAAAAGAAAAATAAATAAATAAAAGAGTGAAAAGATTGGAAAAGAGAAAACCGGAAACCACATCCTAAACACAGGGAACAAGGGATGAGCCTCTACACCTGTTCAATAGACGTGGGTGGAGTGTGAACTGGGCAATAGATAGATCTATCTACTCCAATTGAAAAAAAAAAAGTGAAAAGATTGGAAAAGAGAAAACCGGAAACCACATCCTAAACACAGGGAACAAGGGATGAGCCTCTACACCTGTTCAATAGACATGGGTGGGGTGTGAACCAGGCGATAGTTTAGTCTATCTACTCCAATTTAGGAAAAAAGAAAAATAAATAAATAAAAGAGTGAAAAGATTGGAAAAGAGAAAACCGGAAACCACATCCTAAACACAGGGAACAAGGGATGAGCCTCTACACCTGTTCAATAGACGTGGGTGGAGTGTGAACTGGGCGATAGATAGATCTATCTACTCCAATTGAAAAAAAAAAAAGTGAAAAGATTGGAAAAGAGAAAACCGGAAACCACATCCTAAACACAGGGAACAAGGGATGAGCCTCTACACCTGTTCAATAGACATGGGTGGGGTGTGAACCAGGCGATAGTTTAGTCTATCTACTCCAATTTAGGAAAAAAGAAAAATAAATAAATAAAAGAGTGAAAAGATTGGAAAAGAGAAAACCGGAAACCACATCCTAAACACAGGGAACAAGGGATGAGCCTCTACACCTGTTCAATAGATGTGGGTGGAGTGTGAACTGGGCGATAGATAGATCTATCTACTCCAATTGAAAAAAAAAAAAGTGAAAAGATTGGAAAAGAGAAAACCGGAAACCACATCCTAAACACAGGGAACAAGGGATGAGCCTCTTAACCTGGTCAATAGAAATAGGCCGGAGTGTACAACAGCTGAAATGTTGTATAAATGGCAACAAAGATGAGGACAATAGTCCGAATAATGTAAATACTGTTTTTTAAATGTGTTTTGCTAAAAAATGTATTGTTGGTAATTTTACTACAAAATTTTTAGGTTTTTTAGTGTTATACTGGCTTTCATTTTACTATAAAAATATGTAGTTGATCAATTTATCATAAAAATGACCTGTTGATTTTTGTTTGGGTTCACTATTTGCCTATAGTGGTGTTGCTAAAAGGGGCTACCACTCCAGGTCAGGGTAAACTGAGGAACAACAGCAGTTAAGAGGTGATTCCATACTCATCAAAACCTCCAATCTCCCATTCTGTGGCCTTGCTGCCAGACATAGTTTATCATCGTACCCAGGACTGCAGAAAATAAAAAAGAAGAATGGAACTAAAAGGAAAAAGCAGATATTATAAAATATGGATTTTATCTTTGGTTTTAAAGGTGCATTTGTCAGAGGAAAGAGTTGAAAAAATTTTTTCATTTCCCTTATGATGCTACGTACTGATGAAAGGGATATTGTGATAAATTAGAGGAATCAACAAATTGGACTGAACCTGAAGAACAAGAAAATGTGGATCTGCTTTCACCTTTCCAAGAGATAACAATGAACTGTTTAGCATTTCCTCTTTGGTCACCATGCCTACACAAGGCAAATTTATTTTGAAAAAATAAATAAATAGAAAACAAGTAAAAGCTAAAAATAAAGAATAAAAAATAAATCACTTGATAAATTTCCATTTGGTTTAGGAGAGTAGAAGAATTCTCGATCTAGTTTGGTGTTAAAGAAATCTTCAGAGTGAGATTGTTTATCTGATGTTTAAAATAGTGGCAAGATTTGAAATGGGAAAAAAAAATCATTAACAGAGAGCTATGATCTTTTTCTTAAAGGGTTCTCATTCTATACAGGTACAGATTACCGTGTTTATGTTTTGAATATAAAAATGAAAAGTCAATGGACTTTTGAGAAGATCTGAACAAGAAAGGGCAAATTGAAACTCGATAGGTGATAATGCGATCTAAAGATGTTGAAATAGATGGTAGTTTCTCCTATAAAGAGGAACACAAAGTTCAAACACTGTTGGAGAGCAGATTTTCTTTATCAAGTCTCTTGAATGCACAGACTGGTAGAATCAATTCAGTCAGTCAGTTAAGTGCTACATGTGAAACATGCTTGAGCTATGCAGATTTTTTGGCAGTAAGTTGCCATTTCTTTATGTAATAGACTGGTTACCAACCAAGGCTACAGAATCAAATCTGTTCTACTATTCAACCCGTAGCTGGATAGAAAAGATTTGAGTTTGAATTTTGTTTAACGCCATATCAACCTCTGTGGGTTATTTCATGCCAAGAAAAGCAGGGTTTTAAGATTTCTTTTTTTTTTTAATATTGGTTATAGTGAGATTTTGATGAAAATGTTTTATTTTATTTTAGAAAACTAAGGATGTCTTCTAGTTTTGTATTAAAAAATGTAGAGCTGGTAATAATTTTTTTCTTTCAAAAATGTATATTTTTCCTATAAAAGTTTATTTTTATATATATATTTCTATAAGTGTCCATTTTTATACTTTCATAGTGTTTTGACCCCAGTTTTGGGGGTTAACTATTTGCCCATAGCTGGGACCCTAACAGGTGCTACCACCCTGGGTCAGGGTGGCCCTGGGAACAACAGCAATTAAGAGGTGGTTCTACATTCCTCAAAATGTCTAATCTCACAATCAGAAGCCTTGCTGCTGGATGTAGTTTATCGTCATACCCAGAATTCACATTTACAAAAATAATTTTAAAATAATACAAAATATATGTGTTTTTGGGAGGGAGGTGCATTCTTACATAAGCATGTAAACGTTTCCCTAATATCAGTTGCCAATTTTATTTCTTCTCACAAAATTAAAGAAAAACGTTTGAGACTTTGTTGCAAAGTACTTTTTTACCCTCTTGTGAGGTAGCTGATGAAGAATTTGTGGGTGGTGGGTAGGTTGAGCTTTCTTCCCTTCCTTGAAGAGGAACAAGAGCCGATGGGATTAAAATTAGCTGACTGCCTGCTTGCACTTGATGGGTGGATCAAACTCAATACTGGTACTACAAAAGTATGAAAGCCACAAGGGGCAAATTTATTAAACTTATTAGAAAATGATTTAATATTATTAAGAGGAAAATATTGGTCATGAAAATGGTTCTCTTTAAGATTGGCTGTGGCCATATTTCTGAGATTGCTATATATACATACACACAAACACACACACAAATAAATATACAGTCTTTATTTGAGAGAATAGTTAATTAGTTAGGATAATCTTTCCACTTCATGTCACTGAAAGACATTAGGTCTGAGAAGGTGAAGGAGTTATGCTTCTGGAATTTAGCATCAGCCATGCCGATGAAAGATAAGAATTCTTGCAGACAATTAAATGGGAGAAATATATATATATATATAGTGTATCTAGGCATTTGGTGAGTGTTGTTGTTACTTAGCAAAGTTTTATGTCAACACAAGATAAAATCATCTTTGATGGTAGATGTTTTTATGTTAACATCCCTGTAACCTCTCTGAAGATGGTTCATGTGAGCTGAAAGCTTAGAACCAACTTAATAAAAAATTATCCAAATGTTGGAGAATTTTTGTCTTTATTTTCACCTGAAATTAAAGCGAAAATATGATGTTTAGAACGACTCATGATTAAACATAATAGACATTCATTGTTTATTATATTTAACAGTCAGTCAGTTAAGTGCCATATGTGAAACAGGCTTGGGTGATCATGTCTTGAAAGAGACATGACTGACTGGGCAGAAGATTAATCCAGTAGTAGGTTGCTGTTGCTTTCTGTGGTAGACTGGTTGCCAGCCAAGGCTATAGAACCCAATCTGTCCTGTTATATTTTTTTTTTTATAATTGTTTCACTCCGAGCAAGGCATTTCGCTGCCACTATTGCGCAGGGGGTTACATAGAGGGGAAATTGGTGAGAAAAGATGGTTAGATATAGGAAATGTTAGAAGGAGGGTGATAGGCGGGTAAGGAGTAGAAATTATGGTTACATCTTATCTGTTTTACTGTAAAAGGGTGGGACCTAGTTGCTAATCTAGTATCTCATGTAAATTTGTACCTAGGTGGCACCAATGATCTAAGTTTATCAAAGCAGAAGCCGTGAAAGTATTTGTAGAAGAAGCACAGAAAAGCCACATCTTGCCGGTGAGAGAGTGGTTGCAGCCGGTCTGCCAAGTCAGTATCGATCATGTTACAGATTCTCCATTGTATTTTGTCAAGAAGCCCAAGGAGAGTAGCAGGGGCACCCAACCAGATGTGGCAGCAGTATTCAATACACGGGCGGATGGTAGATTTATATATGTGCAGAATAGATTCAGACGGGAAAAACTTCCGGGGCCTGCACAAAGAACCGACTTTCATAGAGGCAGATTTGGCAATGGATTCAATATAGTCATTCATTTGAGGTCCGCAGAGAGTGTAAGACCAAGGAGGCGTAGTGTTTTACTCTCTGGGAGGCAAGCCTGTTCCATGCTAATGGGAAGTAGCTGCGATTGTTTATGGTGGTTAGTTGATAGCAGCTTTGTTTTAGAAGCATTGAAATTTACAAGCAATTTCCTACCCCAGTTCACTGCAGATTGGAGGTCCTTTTCAAGCTCGGCAGCAAGGTTCACTTTGTCGCCCACACCGGGTTTTTGATCGAGGCAAGAATAAATTGTGGTGTCATCCTTGAGGGATGCCCGCATTTGTATGGTAGTTTTGGGAGGCATGTCCATTTAATACTACTTTCAATGTGTGGTTAGAGAGGAATGACTGGATGAGGATAAACAAATGTCCAGTTCTACCATAGCTCCACAGTTTGCATAAAAGGCCAGCGTGCCAGACTCTGTTGAATGCTTTGGAGATATCCAAGGCAACGGTTCGGGCTTTGTCATTCTTGTCAAGAGCCTGGTATATGTACTCAGTAATGGTCGTTAGCATATCAGCAGTAGACCTGGTGAAGTGAAAACCATACTGTTTGTCCGAGAGAAGCCTGTGGGCCGTGAGATGCGGAATCACCTCGATGTTGATAATGGCCTCAAAAACTTTGCGAATATCAAAACGAGACTGATAGGGCGATAATTAGCGGGGTCTGAGGGTTCACCAGTATTTTTAAATATAGGAACTACAGAGGAGGACTTCCAACAGGCAGGAAAGCAGGAAGCAGATAGGCAGAAGTTATAGAGTTTAGAGAGGACAGAGGAGAGTTCTGGGGCACATTTCTTCAGGACTATGATTGGGATTTTGTCCCCACCTCTTGCTTTGTGAGGGTCAAGTTTTGAGATTATTTTAGAGACCAGCGAGGGTGTAATGTGGACGTTATTTAGTTGTGCCTTAGTTCTAGGTGGGAAGTCGGGTGTAGGTACTCCTGACGAGTCTCGTGTCGAATTGGTGGAGAATCTACAGGCAAAGCATTCAGCCTTGTCCGCTGGCGAGGTGAGAACCTCAAATTCATTGATTAGTGGGGGTATTGAAGTCTTACTTTTGTTGAGCATGCTTTTGCAGAGTTGCCAGTAATCTTTGGCGCCGAACTTAGAGGATGCTATGCGTTGCTTCATTCTGGCAGCAAATGCCATCTTAGCTTTGTTCAGTACTTTTTTACACTTATTATGAGCTGAGGCAAAAAGGCGCCTGTTTTGGTTCGACGAGTAGCCTTGATAGAGGCAGAAGAAATGGTTCCGGTGGGCAATGGCGGCTGAACAAGTGGACAAGAACCAGGAAGACAAATTTGATTTTAGCTGGAATTTCTTGGCCAGGATGAAAGCATCGATGCCAGACTTAACCCAAGAGGAGACCTCAGACACACAGTCTTCGACAGGAAGACCGAAGACGTTGTTCCAGGGGACGTCACAGAGGAAGTCTCGGAACGAATCCCACTCTGCTCTCTGGTAGCAGTATGATATTCTGCTGGCCTGGGTGTCTTGGGTAGAGTAAGAGTGGATTGAGATGTTGATGAAAACTACGGCATGGTCAGAGTTTCCGAGAGGGCAGAGCTGCCTGGTAGTGCAAGAGTCTGGGATTTGTGCTTAAGTAAATGCAATGATATATATATCTTTACTTAGAATCTTGCAGTCGCATCTAGCACATAAAGTGAAATTACTTTTTCATTAACCCCCTTAGAATAGACATGAATCCATTTTCTCTATCTATGTGTTAAACAGCAGAGCAGAGTGGGCTCTTAAGCCTTGGTAGAGCAATTAGTCCAGACAGATAAGTTTGAATTTAAAACAAATCTAAAGAAAGGTAATCTCTATCAGGCTATATTGCCCTAGACACACCATGATTGATACAGCTGCAGTGCATATGGTGACCCTATGATCGTAATAGGATAAGGGTTTTGTTTTTGTGATGATGACCCCACAAACATACACATGGATATCAACAGAGAACATTAAGTAAAGCTTTCTTTTTCTAGTATAATAGCATTATTGGTATTTTGTTCGTGTTTTCTCTTGGGTAAAGCTCATGACAGTTTTGTTTTTTATTAAACCTTTTTGAAGTTATAGAGAAACCATTTCTTGTATGTTGCATAAAATATTAGTGGAATTTTGTCTGTAATTGTCTCAGCTTGAAAGAAGTTTCTTTTTATGCATTTATTACAAATTAAAGAAATTCTAATACATGAGGAAAAAAACCCACAAATACAAGTGCCAGCATGATGAAATTATTAACCTTGAACCAACCCACCCATTGTCTAATGTGGCACTTATTTGGTAAGGAACACTTATTATCTTTCAGATAAATTTCTCTGCAGCATCATTATCTGGTTCTACATTTAATAATCTTATATATAAAAATTCCCAAGGGAACATTTATTTGAAATGGAAAAATTATTTTAGAAATTGAAACCAACAAGACAATTCCAGATGGTAAATGTGTTTGATACTAAATAATAATAAAATTTGGTGATACAAAGTTACCTATTTTCAAACCCCTGATGTCATAAGTAAAAAATAACTAAAAAAAAAGGTAAAAAAAAAAAATGTAAATGTGACAAACTCAATAAAATCCAAAAAAAGTTAATATTTTTGAAATATTAAAAAACTTAATACTTTTTACATAAATAAGTAAATCAATTTAAAAAATGTAAACATGACATTAAACTCATCAAAATCAAACTTTAAAGTAACTTTCGGCAGTTAAAATTCAAGTGTAGATTCTGTCTAGAACAGAAGTCATCAACCAAAGAGGAACTCCAGGTTTTTAAGAAAAACAATGAAAACAGATTCCTCCTGTTGCAATGTAGGTCAGTCAGTCAGTCAGTTAAATGCCACACGTGATACACGCTTGGGCGATCATGTCTCGAAAGAGACATGACTGACTGGGCAGAGGATTATCTTGCAGTAGGTTGCCATTGCTTTCTGCAGTAGACTGGTTACCAACTAAGGCTATAGAACCCAATCTGTCCTGTTATTTAACCCATAACTGGAAGGAACAGATGGATTAATACCTTTCCCAAGGGTATTTGTATGTAGGTGAATGCAACGAATTCAACTGGAATTCAAACTCGGCTCCCCGAGTTGTCGTTCCGAGCGGATATCCACTGCACCACAACGCCACAGAATGATTGAAAAGTAACCCCCCATTTAAAAATACTTATATTTTTATTAACTATAATATTTACAAGAAATAGATATGATAGGAAAGTGTTTAGCATGAAGTTTTATTTAAAATTCGATATGGGCACCAGATTTTGCTAATATCTTCTTGAGCTCCCCAGGAATCACTTTAACTGATTTCACTGGGATCTCTTGTCATAGAGAAGACATAATTTCTTGTATTTACCCTTTAAGTTTTTCCAATGTCTTGGTTTGGTATAAAACGTCACAGGGTGTTAAATTAGGACTCATGGCTGGCCACGCATACATAAAATAAGGAGTTACTTTTCAATCACACTGTATAATACACTTATGTGTCAATTGCAGAAAGAACAGAATGACATGGGTACCTTGATGCGGTGTCCTGGTATCTCGCCAGAATCATTAAAATTGAGTAGTGAGTTCAATTCTCACTGGGTACCCCATACTTTCAGTCTTGTGCCACATCTAAGTTGTGTTTAGAAAATCATCTGGGCACCTCAAGGTGTAATGGTTAGCAAACTTGTCTTGCTAGAATCATTACAATTAAATAAGGAATGGCACCAAACTCATTAAGAAATATCTAAACTGACAGATATATACAACTGCTTTCTAAGATCAATAGCTTTGAACAAATGTATTCTGTAGGTCTTGGAGAGGACCATATTTCCTTGAACATTGTGGATCGGTGCTATAGAATCACAAACAAGGAACTGTACCAGTTAATGCTCTCTTCTCCGTCCACTCCACTCTCATCATACCAGTATTCTCACCCTTCTCTTACCCTCTTCCTGACTCCCCCTATAACCTGTCCCTCTTTCTCCTCACTTTTCTCCTATGTAAACCCCTGCACACTAGTGGCAGTAAAACTGCCTTGCTTGGGGTGAAATGAATAAAAAAAAAACCTACATTACTTGAGGACTATCAACATCAGAAACAGCTAAAATGGATCGCTCAAAGAAAAAATAATTACAAAGCAAAAATAGTGATTTCTCAAACTTCCATTTTAAACAAAAGGTTTGAAAAGAAACAACACTCATCACTAGAAGAACGGTGAGTTAAATGACCTGAAAAGTTTAATTTACAGAAAAAAACTGTTTTAAGAAAATAATTTTATAAATTTCAATAAATCTGCTTCCTACTATCCCTCAAAAGTAAGAAGTGTATTTCTAAGTGTATATCTAAGTGTATTTCTCTATCTGCTTCCTACTATCCCTCAAAAGTAAGAAGTGTATTTCTAAGTGTATTTCTAAGTGTATTTCTCTATCTGCTTCCTACTATCCCTCAAAAGTAAGAAGTGTATTTCTAAGTGTATTTCTCTATCTGCTTCCTACTATCCCTCAAAAGTAAGAAGTGTATTTCTAAGTGTATTTCTCTATCTGCTTCCTACTATCCCTCAAAAGTAAGAAGTGTATTTCTAAGATTAGCAAGACACATAAAGGTTTCTTTTTTTTTTTTTTTACCATTAAGGACTCACCTGTGAAAACCTAATAATATCTAATCTATCTAAATCTAATCTAAACATATTTATAAATAGAACTTTGTATATGTCTGTGTGTGTCCATTACCTATAGACTCCAAAATAGCTGAACTGATTTTCTTGAAAATTTACACAGTTGTACTATAAGCGTCTGTGAGTGTTCTTAGCTAGGTTTTGTGTCGAGGTACATCCGATAAATATCGAAAATTGAAAAAATCAGATTATAGAACGAGTGGTCCGATTTTAATCAAATTTGATACACTCATAGACAAAGCCATAACAAATGATATTCAGAAGTTTCAAGGTTGCAGTTCTTACAATAGTGGAGAAAATCGATAATATATATATATAAAAGACAAGATGTTTGTGTGTGTGTTTGTTTATCTGTCTGTATGTCCTTTATACAAATCAACAATTTTTATCCAATTCTCACCAAACTTCACACAAATATTCTTTAGGCTGAGTTTGAGCTCCAGGACCATGGATTAGTTTTAAAGCTTTCATTACACCCGAGCAACGCCGGGTTATACTGCTAGTTAAGAAGATTAAATAAACTCTGATTTCCTGATCTCAGAGGACAGTACTATAGAATCACAAAGAACTATACCAAATAAGAGAAACCACATCAGTTGAGGAGTTATAACAACATCAACTAAAATGGGTAGCACATGTAGCTCAAAAACAAAAATAATAACATAACCAACATGCTGACATTCCACACAACATTAAGGTTAGAAAGAACCCCCCCTCTAGTGCGACACTGAGTTCCAAAGGCGAAATAGCATGGCAAAAGAAGCATTCAAAAAGTTGAGTAAAGTATTAAGAAACAAGACAATTTCACTAGAAACAAAGAGAAGAGAACTGGATTGCTATGCAATGTTGGTTCTTCAATCTGGCAGTGAATATTGGACAATATCATCAAAGATGAAGGAAAAACATGAAACAGCTGAAATGTGGTTCTAAAGAAGGATGCTGCGGATATCATGGACTGAGCATGTGAGCAATGACGAGGTTTTGGAAAGGATGGAGACAAAAAAGTAATTACTACTGAGCATCAGGAAGAGACAACGAAAGTTCCTGGGACATGCAATGAGGAAGGAGGGCTTGGAGAACCTGTTACTAACAGGCCAGAGAGAGGGGAAAAAGAGACAGGGGAAAGCAGCGGATAACATATTTGAAAGACCTGATAAAATGAATGACGGAACGAGGGTTGCATGGTGCAACAGGAGAAAGAGTGCTAAGAGCCACCAGGGACAGGGAGATGTGGAAAGCCATGATTGCCTACATCCTGAAAGAACATGGCACATAAAAGAAGTCCACTCTTATCGCTCTAAGAAAAAACTGTTTTATAAGAAAGATTACATAAATTTCAACTGGCAGTAATGTATGTCAAATGTTTTCTTATAGGGAAACAGATAATATCACCATTACATTGATGAGATGGATACAACTGTATTTTTGATAATACTTAATCTTAGTTTGTATCTTTGTTCTGATAAATTTTTCTTTATGGGTCAGGGTGGACCTGGGAACAGCAGCAATTAAGAGGTGGTTCTATACTCCACACAACGTCCCAGTCAGAGGCCTTGCTGCCGGATGCAGTTTACCGTCATGCCCAGGACCCAAGGTCTTGGAGAGAATGGAAATGAAAAGGAAACTGATACTTAATATCAGGAAAAAACAGCTGAATTTTCTGTGACATGTAATGAGGAAGGAGGGATTGGAGAATTTGATACTCACAGGACAGATAGAGGGTAAGAGAGACAGGGGAAACGAACACATGACATACTTGATGGGTTTGAGTAAATGGATGGCAGAGCAGGATTTAATAGGGGTAACACGAGAAAGGGTGGCTTCTTGCTTTCCAGTTGAATTTGATCATCAAAATTTTAATGCAATGTCAATTGTTAGTCAGCAAACAAGACTCCCCTGCATGCATATATATATATATATATATAGGAAAGAATATTAAAACGTTTTGAGTTTAAAAATGTGTTTTTTGACAGTATTTGTTTATTTCTACTATTATATTTTATATTTCAGACCGCCCTCGGTCCTTCATCAGAAACAAATGATTTTAAAATTTGAATTAGTAACGTATTTCGCGAGATTTCGAGAGAGTGTCTGTGAAGAGTCTGTTTACATCACGTGACGCGTTTGTGGAGAGAGTTTTTGTTTTTACATCAAGTGACGTTGAAACAGACAGATTTTTAAAAAAAATTATGTTTGTAAACATAAACCTATCTTTAATAATGCTTGTAAATTTGTTTTAGATAAAAAATTTTTTTAAATGTATCTAAAAGAGTTTAAAAAATATTTTTTAAATGTATCTAAAAAAGTTTAGTTATTGAAGTATTTGTAAAGATTCAAAGCACCTATATATATAAATATATATATATATATATATATATATATATATATATATTGTAAATATTCTTTAGATACTTAAGAACATCCTTAGCATTATATCTGGCAATTGCTCATTTAGAAGCTGATGATGTAGACAAACTCCGGAAATAACAAATTATATTCATTAATATTCAAGGTCAGAATAAACATATGCAAATCCATATTTAAATTAAATTAAATACAAAGCCATTATGAATATTACATTTGTCAAAAAAATTAAAATTTTATGAGTAGGAGATTATGTTATGCAACAGTTTTATATCATTTAAAAAAAAAGAAAAAATATAAAAATCTGTTGTTAGAAAATTATCGAATTTTTTGTATTTTTGTTTTTCAATCAGATTTATACATTTTCTTTTACATATCAATCACTATAATTCTATTAAAAAAATTCTACAAAAAAGAAAATTATATTTTTTGTTTTAGCCTAAAGCCTCCACCTTCCTATCCCCACAAAAGAGGAGGGAAAGTAATGGTGAATTTAAGTAGTTAATGGTACAAAATTACCGACGATACACTGCAGCTTAACTATTTCAACGAGTTCAGCATTTACTTTTTTTTTTCAGGCATGAAAATTTTCCAATAAATTTTATTAAAGATTTCTCAAGGACTGTTTCAAATTGATGCAGGAATCCTCAAATATTTCAGCTTGCTTTTTAGGTGCATTTTAATTACTTTCATTAAATATGAATTCTTTGATAATGATGAAAAAAAAATGTTACTCCATTAATTCGGTAAATTGAACATATTTACAAATATTTTATTACAAGATTTCTTAGAAAAACAAAGTAAAACAAAAACTGCTTTCTCTGTGCTTTTCAGTTTTTATTTTGTTTGGCATAGAAAGCATCCAATGTAACTGAAAGTGAAATTATTTTCATTCAAAATATTATCTCTTTTTAAATGATTTAAATCACTTTTTGTGTGTTAACATGATTTAATTAAATATCTAAGTCTTTTAATTAAGAGCATATTATAAAACAAAAATTTCAAATCCAAAATTTGATAAATTTAAGCAACAGTAGATTTTACAAGCATAATGGCTTCTTCTCCAACAAACTTAAGTCACTGGTGCCTCTGCAACAGGTGTTTACTTGTGCAACCAGATTGGCAACTGGGTCCCACCCATTCACAGTTACATTAACCAAATGCAGATGACAATTCTACTCTTGCAGCTTCTTTTCTCGCACTTTCCGCCAGTGGAACTTGCTTCCGTATTCTTGCTTTCCTGATGGCTACAACCTCCAGGAATTTAAATGCAATACTCATCTCTTAACCACTTGACTCTAGTTCTTTCTTCACCGCCCTGTATATCCTTTCCTTTCTCTCCACCTTTGCAACTGTCATCACACCTGTATACCCATCCTTCTCTTGCTTCTTTCTAACTGGTTCGTCTTCCTCTTCACTCTTTTCGACTTAATCCTTTTACTCTTATGTAGCCCCCTGCTCATCAGTGGCATTACTGCTTTGCTCGGGGTGATACGATTAAAAAAACAAAATATGAATGCATTAACTAAAGCAAGTTTAAGGTGACCAGCTTTTTTATTTACTTTTGTTTTTACCAAGAGACATTCTAGAATATGTTAAATTTTGTAAGAATATAAATGTAGTAAATCTAATAGACATTACAAGTGATTGATATTTCTTGATTATTAAAAAAACAAGCAAAATCAATAATTATTTAAGATTAAGCAACATCAAGTCTGCTCAGTACCTAGATAGGTGACCACTAAGTTATACCAGGTGCTGTGAGCTTAGATTTGTAAGTAATGCAATACACAATAATTCAGAATTGGAAATTAGTGTCCCAATTCCAGTCAGATTCATTATATTCATTTATCTGCAAACTAGCAGTATAGCCCAGCGTTGCTCAGGTGTAATGAAAGCTTTAAAACTAATCCATGGTCCTGGAGCTCAGACTCTTTGGATGTTGGCACGAAAGACTAAAAAGCAATACTTGTTTCCAGTTAAAGCGAAACCGTAGACTGAAAGAAAAATGAATGGATGTAAGTCAAATTTTGATTTCCTGGTATCGATATCAAATAAGTTTTTTTCATCGTAAACTGAATTTTGAAGACTAAATAAGTCCTCTGAGTAAATAGCATCAAAGCTGAGACTAAGAACTACAATTATACCTACTTAGAGCCAAACCTGAAGCAAAAACTAAAATAAAAGGGCTGAAAAAATACAGACATACAGGCAGATAAACAGACACACACACAAACATCTTGTCTTTTATATATATATATAATCGATTTTCTGCACTATTGTAAGAACTGCAACCTTGAAACTTCTGAATATCATTTCTAATGTCTTTGTCTATGAGTGTATCAAATTTGATTAAAATCGGACCACTCCTTCTATAACCCGATTTTTTTTATTATTGATTTTTGATATTTATTGGGGGTACCTTGACACAAAACCTAGCTAAGAACACTCACAGACACTTATAGTACAACTGTGTAAATTTTCAAGAAAATTGGTTCAGCTGTTTCAGAATCTATAGGTAATGGACATACACACACAGACAAAGTTCCATTTATAAATAAGTTTAGATTAGATACACTTAGGAAAGTGTATTTCTCTTCTCCTCCCAGCTATGGGTTAATTAGTCTAACTTGCATCATTAAATCATTACTATCTCTGACAAAAATTCATACAATCTAAAAATATATTATAGCTTTAAATAACCTGCAAAAGGTTGATAATTCCTAGAAAACAAAGTAATTGAATGTCTACATCCAATTGGAAGGAAATGATCATTATTAAATGCTTATGTCCAAAAGCCAATTTTTTTTCTTTAATTAAGCAGTTTATGATTTTGTCTTGTACTTGAGTTGCTTAATTTTCATACAAAAATTAGAAGCCTGCTGACTGGTAGTGCCTGACAGATGGTGATTTGATTTTTATTTTTAAATTAAAAGAAAAATACTTAAATCAGAAAAATGGGTAGAGAAGATATTCATGAAAGCTGGATACTTTTCAGATTTTTTAAATTGAACTCTGTGAAAATTCAATTTCTGTTGATTGCAGCCATTATTTGTTGGTAGAATCATAGCATTCCCAGTATTTGTTGGTAGAATCATAGCATTCCCAGTATTTGTTGGAAGAATCATAGCATTCCCAGTATTTGTTGGTAGAATCATAGCATTCCCAGTATTTGTTGGCAGAATCATAGCATTCCCAGTATTTGTTGGCAGAATCATAGCATTTCCAGTATTTGTTGGCAGAATCATAGCATTTCCAGTATTTGTTGGCAGAATCATAGCATTTCCAGTATTTGTTGGCAGAATCATAGCATTTCCAGTATTTGTTGGCAGAATCATAGCATTTCCAGTATTTGTTGACAGAATCATAGCATTCCCAGTATCTCCTCAGTCGTTCCTGTCTTTAAGAACTGTGGTGAACCCTCGGACCCATCCAACTATCGCCCTATCAGTCTTCTACCAATATTCGGGAAAGTGTTCGAGGCTATAATAAATGCTGAAATAGTTCATCATCTCACCGCCCACAAACTGTTCTCCGACAGGCAATATGGATTCCGATTTGACAGGTCCACAGCCGACCTGCTAACTACTGTAACGGAGTACATGCTACAGGCCCTTGATGAGTCTGACGAGGCTCGCGCGGTTGCTCTGGATATCTCCAAGGCTTTCGACAGGGTTTGGCACCCTGGCCTCCTATGCAAACTACGCGGTTATGGTATTACCGGTCGCCTGCTTGACCTAATCCAATCTTTCTTAAATAACCGCAAAATGAAGGTCGTTCTGAATGGGCGTGCCTCTTCGTCCTACAGCACGAATGCTGGTGTCCCACAAGGCTCTATCCTGGGCCCAACGCTCTTCCTTATTTTCATCAACGACCTCCCAGATGAGATCAGGTCCCAAGTAGGCATCTACGCAGATGACACTACAATATACTCCCGCTCCAGTAAGAAACCTGTCGTGGCGGACAGACATAATCTCGCTGCTGACCTTGAGCGGGATCTACACTCTGTGGTGAACTGGGGCAAGAAGTGGCTTGTCAACTTTAATTCCTCTAAGACCAAGCTGTTGTCTGTCAACCATTACAGGCAACCTCTTCTGCCTCCCATAAGCATGGACCAGATGATTCTCCCGGAGAGTAATACACTACGCCTCCTCGGACTTACCCTGTCCTCAGACCTCAAATGGAAGCACTATATTGAATCCATAGCAAAATCTACTGCTAAGAAGATTGGGTCACTATGTCGATCCAGGATGTTTTTTCCACCTGAATCCATCCTGCATATATACAAGTCAACCATCCGTCCGTGCATGGAGTACTGCTGCCATTTATGGTCAGGTGCCCCTGCCGTTCTCCTCAGTGTTCTTGACAAGCTCCAAAGGAGAGTCTGTAATGTGATAGGTACTGATCTGGCGACTCGTCTGCAGCCACTTTCCCATCGTCGAAATGTGGCCTCCCTCTGTCTCTTCTATAAATACTTTCATGGCTTCTGCTCGGATGAGCTTAAGTCACTGATGCCTCCTCAACAGGTGTTTACCCGTTCAACCAGACTGGCAACTGGGTCCCACCCATTCACAGTCAGGTTAGCCAAACGCAGACGACAATTCTACTCCTGCAGCTTCCTCTCTCGCACTTCCCGCCTGTGGAACTCACTCCCGTATTCTTGCTTTCCTGACGGCTACGACCTCCAGAAATTTAAAAGCAAAGTTAATACTCACCTACTAACCACTGGCCTCTAGCTCTCTCTCCCCTCCCCTGTATAACCTTCCCTTTCTCTCCGCCCATGTACCTGTCATTGCACCTGCTTTCTCAGTTTTCTATTGTTCCTTTCTAACTAGCTTGTACTCCTCACTCTTTTCTAATTAATCTTTCTACATTTATGTAACCCCCTGCACATCAGTGGCGTTTCTGCCTTGCTCGGGGTGAAATGATTAAAAAAAAAAAAAAAAAAAAAAGAATCATGCCATACCCAGTACTTGTTGGTATAATTATACCCTTCTTATTATTTGCTAGTATCAAATATCTCAACATTCTCAGTATTTGGTGGGATGGTGGAATATTGCCATTCCCAGTATTAGGTCATAGAATCGCGCCATTCCCAATTTTTAATGGTAGAATCACATCATTCCTAGTGCTTGGTGGTAGAAAAAGAATTTACTGTAATTAGGTAGCAATTGTTCATTTATATGTATTTTACTGAAATATATAAACATTTTATGTTTATCAAGTTTAAGGATATTTTTGTTTAAATTCTAAATTATCATTTGCAAAACTGGTTGCTGTAGATGCATCAAATTTCTAAAATCTGTATTATTGCTGTGTTCAAGGTTTTGTGTCATAGTTATGTTGTTTAAATTGTTATGTCAATGTTTTATGCTTGGATCAAATAACTAGAAAAGACATTTCATGCTTTTTGCTTAATTTTAAACTTGTCTATTTTTATTTCCTTAGCCCCTCTCATGCTAGCCAGTCAGTAATTGCCATACATGATACATGCTTGGATAATTATATCTCTCCACAGCTTCCTCAATTGCTAATTACACTGTCAATGGCACAATTCTCTGATTAAGTACTGGGAATGATAAGATTCTATGACCTAATATTGGGTTTGGCAGCATTCTTTAAACTAATCCTAGGATTGGCAAAATTCTATGACCTCATTATTGACTCTTTCAGTTAATTGATATACGTGATACATGCTTATGTGATCATGTCTCTTTTTATCCATGACTGGCTAAGCAGAAGATTTTCCCACAGTAGGTTGCCATTTCTTTCTCTAGTATACTGGTTGCCAGCCATAGCTATAGAACCCAACCTGTCATGCTACTCAACCCATAGCTGGAGGAAAAAGAGATGAATCAATACCTTTTCCAATGGTCTTTGTGCATGAGTGAATGAAATGAATTCAACTGAAGAATTCTTAATTCTCACTCACCCATTCTAACTCATTCACACACACTCATACTGATAATAATTTTCAAACCTTCTTTAGAAACTACTTTTGACAAAATACTTTCTAACAGTTGTATAACAAGAACAAATATCATGAACACTCATGAACATTTATTAAGTTTAAACTGAACTGTTAATTTGTTGTCAAAGAGCGGCAACTCTTGACTAATTGAATCTTTCTTACTTAAATGCATGATTTTCTTTATCAATATTGTTTGATTATACCTTTGTTAATACATGTATTTATGTAACATTTGTCATTAGTTATTCTTTTGTGTGAATTTTGTGTGCTGTTTTCTAATCAAAATTAAATTAATGTGGTGAACTGCCCAACAAGTCTGCTACAATCTGATGGTGACACCAAAACAGGTATTTGAACTGTTGAAGTAGATGTGCAAGATTCACAAAATGAGTGCAATGAAAAAGACAGACAACTTTGTCTTACATAGAATTTTTTTATGTTACCATTAAATGACTGCATGATTTCCAGCTTACATCTTTTAAAATAGTAACAGAAAAAATAAAAGGTCCCACAATGGAAAGTAATCTTGAACTTCCATCTCTCTTAAAACTTGAATACTCCTTCGTATTGTCTGTTATGCAAATAATCTAATTTGTAGAGGTCTATATCTTTGTCTATTTAAAGATACGGATAAAAGCTTGTCCCTATAAATAATTTTTTTTTTAATTTTGATCTTGATTTAATTCTGAAAATACCAAGATGGATAAGAAAGCTGGTTATTCAAAAAGTTGTGTAGAAATCTATATATAAAATTCTGTAATTTATGTTAGTTTGTCACACCCTCTAAAACAGCTATACATTGATTGATACCACATTTTGGGGAGAATTACAAACAGATAAGAAAGTACAAAAAAATACACAAAGTAGGTTTTTTGTCAAGGTATTTTTCAAACAAATCAGCTTATTAAAATTTCCTTGATTGGTTTGAGAAATTAAACAAAACATAAGAGTTTATAAATCTCAATAAAAAATGTCATTGATAACTTCAATGATACTAAATATTGTGAGATTTCAACACATGCTGAATTCTAATGTAATAAAATGGGGCAGCAGAGGCAAGACGTTTCTTAATTATTCTAACAAAAAAAAAAGAAAACGAAAGAAAAAGAAAGTGAAGTTAAATTGAATTTGTTGAGGACTTTTGTGTGGATTTGGTTTTAGTGTACAACCCTACACAATGTAGAAGTCAACACATTTGGTCAGAAGTGCATCTCTTATGGCTCAAAGGGGATTGAAATAGCCGAGATTTGACAAAACTGTTTCTATTGGATGTTTGATCTGTCAATGTCTGCCTTGATGCTACCAGCCTGGCTGGCACTGTCCTCTTCTGGTGGTTTGGGATAGTGTAGATCTTTGCCTACTCTGTTGTTTTGGGTCTTTGGTGAGAATATCATAGACTGAATATGTGAGCAATGACCAAGTTCTAGAAACAATAGAAACAAAAAGAATACCTATACCTAAAATCAGAAAGGGAAAGTTGAAATTTTTAGGGTACATAATGAGGAAAGAGGGCTTAGAAAATTTGATACTCACATGTCAAACTGAAGGGAGGAGGCACCAAAGGAAAACAACAAATAAGCTCTATAGAAAGCTTGGATAGCAGAAAAAAGGTTTTGGGGTGATAACAAAAAGACAAAATTTATTAAGAGTTGTGAAGAACAGGAAATTGTGGAGAAACATGATCACCATAATACTGAAAGAACACAGTACATAGAAGAAGTGTTTTGCCATTAAGCTACAGGATGCTATCACAGTAAAGCAAGATTCAGTTTAGTCTATTTAAGAAATGCACATCTCTTTTTGAGACATTTTGAAATTTATTTTTCAACATTTATTTTAGTATCATCACACATTACCATCACATGCAATAGATAAAATCTACGTGCATTTTCGAGTTATTCAATCCAATTTAAAATATAACAACACATTAAATGTACCACTTAGGATCATTTTTTTAACCTTTTTTTTTACTTAAATACTTATTATTTATAGTGGTCATAAAATCAATACCTACACACACATGACTTTGATGACATATGTGAGCCAAAAACTAGAACAGGGAAATTTAGTCCAGCTACAGCAGCCAGTTTTGCAAAAGATCATTTGCAATTAAAAAAAAAAAGAAAAGATGCTCAAACTTAATAAAACATAAAATGTCTATGCATTTCAATAAAACATGTTTAAATGAACAAGTACTGGCAATGTTACTATTTTACCAACAAGTATGAGGAATTCTGCCATTCTACCAACAAATGCTAGGAATGGTTCCATGATACCAACAAATCCTAGGAATTATGCCATTCTACCAATCAATATGATGAATGGTGCCATTATGCT
The DNA here is from genome assembly GCA_037127315.1 of Ascarosepion bandense. NCBI lineage: Eukaryota > Metazoa > Mollusca > Cephalopoda > Sepiida > Sepiidae > Ascarosepion > Ascarosepion bandense. Next base: position 51,780 of record JBBBDQ010030069.1, read on the forward strand.
GACAAATGCTAGACATTATGCCATTTTACTAACAAATGTTAGAAACGGTGCCATTCTACCAATAAATATGATGAATGGTGCTATTCTACTAACAAATATGATGAATGGTGCCATTCTACCAACAATTCTGAAACAAAAATTAATTTTTAAGTAGTTAATGAGTTGTTTTAAAATCTGTCATAATTTCCTATTACTATAGAATTATATTTAGTGGGTCAGTCAGTTAAGTGCCATACGTGAAACACGCTTGGGCGATCATGTCTCGAAAGAGACATGACTGACTGGGCAGAAGATTATCCCACAGTAGGTTGCCATTGCTTTCTGTGGTAGACTGGTTGCCAGCCAAGGCTATAGAACCCAATCTGTCCTGTTATTTAACCCATAACTGGAAGGAAGAGGCGGATTAATACCTTTCCCAAGGGTATTTGCGTGTAAGTGAATGCAATGAATTCAACTGGAATTCGAACTCAGCTCCCCAATTTCTCATTCCGAGCCGTATTGAAGAACTGACATCACGTAGCAGTCTAGCACTCTTTTCTTCGTTTCTATTGAGATTTTCCTGTGTGTTAGTATTTTGCTCATCTTCTGGAACGCGTCCTTTGCCATGCCAATTCGCCTTCGGATCTCCGTGTCGCACTTTCCATCTCTTGTTAGAACACTTCCTAGGTACTTAAATTCTTGGACTTGTTTGATTCTGTTATCCCCTACCTGTATTTGGCATTTTGGGTTGTATCTTTTGCTGATGACCATGCACTCAGTTTTTAGTGAGTCTATAAAAGTACCCATATCACAGTAACTTGGTCAACTTTCTTTATTGGGCGGGTAGAAGTTCTTCAGACTCCATTTGCAATCTATCTAGTGATAGTGACTACCCAAAACTCCTAACCAGTAGCAGGGCAATTTTCAAGGAGGTATTGGCTTAAAATCTTGAAAATAAAAAAGAGAGAAAGAAAAAAAATCCTGTAAGTTCACAATTTGCCACAGGGGCAGAAATTGTATAACTGGATGATGAGTGTTGAGGGAGAGGGTACTAAAGTTAAAAGTTAAATAAGTTTCCTGAGAAATTTAAAAAAAAAATGTATTGTGCGGATTTGAGAGATTATATTTTACGTTTTCTCTTTTTGTATATTTACTTGTAAAATCTTATAAGATGCAAAGAATTTTAAGTCTGCATACAGATGTAATCAATACCTTACGAATAGTCATTAATACAAGTTTCATAGCAGATCTCATGACTGTGAAACTGATTCAATTGGAATTTGCCATGAGTGTCCAATGACATGTTCCTCTATCTTACTGCAGACTATTGAGCAATTGGAAATATCGATACATAAAGCTGTTTGATCAATCATGCCAGTAAGGCGGTATGGTTGTATCAATAACTCACCATAATTTGTGTGGTTGCAAAGGCATTGTCAGATAAAAAAACTATTGACTCATTGATGGTTGTTTCTGTCTCTCGTGTTTTTTTTAAAGTTTAGTTTCTCTTTTTGCATAACAAACGAAATGAGAAAAAAATGCAGCACTGAAACAAGTTTTTTTTTTTCCTGAGAGCTCAGAGAATATCTTTATCCTTGTCTGCCTCACATGAAACAATTGTTTGTACCCTAAAAACCTTCAATATCTTCCCATTGTTTAGAGCCATAATGGTCACCTTTTGTTTTTTGTTTTTTTCTGAAAGTGTAAAAATAAGTGAAGCGTTATGGTTGTTTTGTGAGATGACTCATGGATATTGCAGAATTTCTATAAGAACTTCTGGGAATAGCTCAGCATTTATATCAGTGGAAATTGGCAGCTGAGTTTGAGTTTAATATCAGGTCTCCCAGTCTAGACATTTATAGCTTCAATTTTATAGCTAAGCTGCCAGGAGGCTGAACTTTAAGGTCAAAGGGGAAATTGTATATATACATTTATATATAGTGTTAAATTGTAATAGTGTTTAACCAGCAAAATTGCTTCTTTTTTCCAGTAGTTTACTGGTTTTAAAGTGCTAATTATCAGAGACAAAGCATATCTAAATAGAATATTCTATTTATTCAAATATTTTTAAGGAAAGGAATAGATTTTTTATTTATTACTCTGACAGATTGTCATTATTTAAACATTATTTGATTTGCTATTTGTATTTGAGTAGATGCTTTCTTTTTGTTTTCAAAAGATTAAAAAAATCTTATTAAAAATACATGCACCCACAGGCAGGATTTGAACCTGTGTTCACCTAGAAGAATCCATTATTAGATCTGATCTGACCTCACAGCCACAGAATGTATCATGACCAAGAAATGTATGTATGGTATCTTGAAAAACGGATTTTAGCCAACTCTTAAAATAAACATATCTGCTCAGTTTCATATCCTAACATAAAGCATTTCCTAAAAAAAAAAAGGGATGGATATTTATTTCTTAATCTAACAGATTTTTATTACTTAAATGGATGCTTATATTTCAGTAGAAGCTCCATTTATTTATTGGACATATTTATTTTCATCCAAAATATTTGAGAAATCATATTAGGAAAATAAATATGTATTCTCTGGAAAAATCTAAACTTGAATATTTACTCTGGTAGAGGAAAATATACTGTCTAATAAATTCAGGCTGGTAGAGGAAAATGTACTTTTTAATAAATTCAGGCTGGTAGAAAAAAAGTTATGTTGAATAAATTCAGGGTGGTAGAAGAAAATATACTGTTGAATAAATTCAGGCTGGCAGAGGAAAATGTACTGTTGAATAAATTCAGGCTGGGAGAGGAAAATATACGGTTCAATAAATTCTGGCTGGGAGAGGAAAATATACTGTTCAATAAATTCTGGCTGGTAGAGGAAAATATACTTTTTAATAAATTCTGGCTGGTAGAGGAAAATATACTGTTGAATACATTCAGGCTCATAGAGGAAAATATACTGTTTAATAAATTCAGGCTCATAGAGGAAAATATACTGTTCAATGAATTCAGGCTGGTAGAGAAAAATATACTGTTGAATAAATTCAGGCTGGGAGAGGAAAATATACTGTTGAATAAATTCAGGCTGGGAGAGGAAAATATACTGTTGAATAAATTCAGGCTGGGAGAGAAAAATATACTGTTGAATAAATTCAGGCTGGGAGAGGAAAATATACTGTTGAATAAATTCAGGCTGGGAGAGGAAAATATACTTTTCAATAAATTCAGGCTGGGAGAGGAAAATATACTGTTTAATAAATTCAGGCTGGGAGAGGAAAATATACTGTTGAATACATTCAGGCTGGGAGAGGAAAATATACTGTTGAATAAATTCAGGCTGGGAGAGGAAAATATACTGTTTAATAAATTCAGGCTGGGATAGGAAAATATACTGTTGAATACATTCTGGTTCATAGAGGAAAATATACTGTTTAATAAATTCAGGCTGGGAGAGGAAAATATACTGTTGAATAAATTCAGGCTGGGAGAGGAAAATATACTGTTGAATAAATTCAGGCTGGGAAAGGAAAATATACCATTGAATACATTCAGGCTGGGAGAGGAAAATATACTGTTGAATACATTCTGGTTCATAGAGGAAAATATACTGTTTAATAAATTCAGGCTGGGAGAGGAAAATATACTGTTGAATAAATTCAGGCTTGGAGAGGAAAATATACTGTTTAATAAATTCAGGCTGGGAGAGGAAAATATACTGTTGAATACATTCAGGCTTGGAGAGGAAAATATACTGTTTAATAAATTCAGGCTGGGAGAGGAAAATATACTGTTGAATACATTCAGGTTGGGAGAGGAAAATATACTGTTGAATACATTCTGGTTCATAGAGGAAAATATACTGTTTAATAAATTCAGGCTGGGAGAGGAAAATATACTGTTGAATACATTCTGGTTCATAGAGGAAAATATACTGTTGAATAAATTCAGGCTGGGAGAGGAAAATATACTGTTGAATAAATTCAGGCTGGGAGAGGAAAATATACTGTTTAATAAATTCAGGCTGGGAGAGGAAAATATACTGTTGAATACATTCAGGTTGGGAGAGGAAAATATACTGTTGAATACATTCTGGTTCATAGAGGAAAATATACTGTTGAATAAATTCAGGCTGGGAGAGGAAAATATACTGTTGAATACATTCTGGTTCATAGAGGAAAATATACTGTTGAATAAATTCAGGCTGGGAGAGGAAAATATACTGTTGAATAAATTCAGGCTTGGAGAGGAAAATATACTGTTTAATAAATTCAGGCTGGGAGAGGAAAATATACTGTTGAATAAATTCAGGTTGGGAGAGGAAAATATACTGTTGAATACATTCTGGTTCATAGAGGAAAATATACTGTTGAATAAATTCAGGCTGGGAGAGGAAAATATACTGTTGAATAAATTCAGGTTGGCAAAGGAAAATATACTGTTGAATACATTCAGGCTTGGAGAGGAAAATATACTGTTGAATAAATTCAGGCTGGGAGAGGAAAATATACTGTTGAATAAATTCAGGTTGGGAGAGGAAAATATACTGTTGAATACATTCTGGTTCATAGAGGAAAATATACTGTTTAATAAATTCAGGCTTGGAGAGGAAAATATACTGTTTCATAAATTCAGGCTGGGAGAGGAAAATATACTGTTGAATACATTCAGGCTTGGAGAGGAAAATATACTGTTGAATACATTCTGGTTCATAGAGGAAAATATACTGTTTAATAAATTCAGGCTGGGAGAGGAAAATATACTGTTGAATAAATTCAGGTTGGGAGAGGAAAATATACTGTTGAATACATTCTGGTTCATAGAGGAAAATATACTGTTTAATAAATTCAGGTTGGGAGAGGAAAATATACTGTTGAATACATTCTGGTTCATAGAGGAAAATATACTGTTTAATAAATTCAGGCTGGGAGAGGAAAATATACTGTTGAATAAATTCAGGCTGGGAGAGGAAAATATACTGTTGAATACATTCTGGTTCATAGAGGAAAATATACTGTTGAATAAATTCAGGCTGGGAGAGGAAAATATACTGTTGAATACATTCAGGCTTGGAGAGGAAAATATACTGTTGAATACATTCTGGTTCATAGAGGAAAATATACTGTTTAATAAATTCAGGCTGGGAGAGGAAAATATACTGTTGAATAAATTCAGGCTTGGAGAGGAAAATATACTGTTTAATAAATTCAGGCTGGGAGAGGAAAATATACTGTTGAATACATTCAGGCTTGGAGAGGAAAATATACTGTTTAATAAATTCAGGCTGGGAGAGGAAAATATACTGTTGAATAAATTCAGGCTTGGAGAGGAAAATATACTGTTTAATAAATTCAGGCTGGGAGAGGAAAATATACTGTTGAATAAATTCAGGCTGGGATAGGAAAATATACTGTTGAATACATTCTGGTTCATAGAGGAAAATATACTGTATAATAAATTCAGGCTGGGAGAGGAAAATATACTGTTGAATACATTCAGGTTGGGAGAGGACAATATACTGTTGAATAAATTCAGGCTGGGAAAGGAAAATATACCATTGAATACATTCAGGCTGGGAGAGGAAAATATACTGTTGAATACATTCTGGTTCATAGAGGAAAATATACTGTTTAATAAATTCAGGCTGGGAGAGGAAAATATACTGTTGAATAAATTCAGGTTGGGAGAGGAAAATATACTGTTGAATAAATTCAGGCTGGGAGAGGAAAATATACTGTTGAATAAATTCAGGCTGGGAGAGGAAAATATACTGTTGAATAAATTCAGGCTGGGAGAGGAAAATATACTGTTGAATAAATTCAGGCTGGGAGAGGAAAATATACTGTTGAATAAATTCAGGCTGGGAGAGGAAAATATACTGTTGAATAAATTCAGGCTGGGAGAGGAAAATGTACTGTTGAATAAATTCAGGTTGGGAGAGGAAAATATACTGTTGAATACATTCTGGTTCATAGAGGAAAATATACTGTTGAATAAATTCAGGCTGGGAGAGGAAAATATACTGTTGAATAAATTCAGGCTTGGAGAGGAAAATATACTGTTTAATAAATTCAGGCTGGGAGAGGAAAATATACTGTTGAATAAATTCAGGTTGGGAGAGGAAAATATACTGTTGAATACATTCTGGTTCATAGAGGAAAATATACTGTTGAATAAATTCAGGCTGGGAGAGGAAAATATACTGTTGAATAAATTCAGGTTGGCAGAGGAAAATATACTGTTGAATACATTCAGGCTTGGAGAGGAAAATATACTGTTGAATAAATTCAGGCTGGGAGAGGAAAATATACTGTTGAATAAATTCAGGTTGGGAGAGGAAAATATACTGTTGAATACATTCTGGTTCATAGAGGAAAATATACTGTTTAATAAATTCAGGCTTGGAGAGGAAAATATACTGTTTAATAAATTCAGGCTGGGAGAGGAAAATATACTGTTGAATACATTCAGGCTTGGAGAGGAAAATATACTGTTGAATAAATTCAGGTTGGGAGAGGAAAACATACTGTTGAATACATTCAGGCTTGGAGAGGAAAATATACTGTTTAATAAATTCAGGCTGGGAGAGGAAAATATACTGTTGAATAAATTCAGGCTGGTACAGGAAAATATACTGTTGAATACATTCTGGTTCATAGAGGAAAATATACTGTTTAATAAATTCAGGCTGGGAGAGGAAAATATACTGTTGAATACATTCAGGTTGGGAGAGGACAATATACTGTTGAATACATTCTGGTTCATAGAGGAAAATATACTGTTTAATAAATTCAGGCTGGGAGAGGAAAATATACTGTTGAATAAATTCAGGCTTGGAGAGGAAAATATACTGTTTAATAAATTCAGGCTGGGAGAGGAAAATATACTGTTGAATACATTCAGGCTTGGAGAGGAAAATATACTGTTGAATACATTCTGGTTCATAGAGGAAAATATACTGTTTAATAAATTCAGGCTGGGAGAGGAAAATATACTGTTGAATAAATTCAGGCTGGGAGAGGAAAATATACTGTTTAATAAATTCAGGCTGGTAGAGGAAAATATACTGTTGAATACATTCAGGCTGGGAGAGAAAAATATACTGTTGAATACATTCAGGCTGGGAGAGGAAAATATACTGTTGAATACATTCTGGTTCATAGAGGAAAATATACTGTTTAATAAATTCAGGCTGGGAGAGGAAAATATACTGTTGAATAAATTCAGGCTGGGAGAGGAAAATATACTGTTGAATAAATTCAGGCTGGGAGAGGAAAATATACTGTTGAATACATTCAGGCTGGGAGAGGAAAATATACTGTTGAATACATTCAGGCTTGGAGAGGAAAATATACTGTTGAATAAATTCAGGCTGGGAGAGGAAAATATACTGTTGAATAAATTCAGGCTGGGAGAGGAAAATATACTGTTGAATACATTCAGGCTGGGAGAGGAAAATATACTGTTGAATAAATTCAGGCTGGGAGAGGAAAATATACTGTTGAATACATTCAGGCTGGGAGAGGAAAATATACTGTTGAATACATTCAGGCTTGGAGAGGAAAATATACTGTTGAATAAATTCAGGCTGGGAGAGGAAAATATACTGTTTAATAAATTCAGGCTGGGAGAGGAAAATATACTGTTTAATAAATTCAGGCTGGGAGAGGAAAATATACTGTTGAATAAATTCAGGCTGGGAGAGGAAAATATACTGTTGAATACATTCAGGCTGGGAGAGGAAAATATACTGTTGAATACATTCAGGCTGGGAGAGGAAAATATACTGTTGAATAAATTCAGGCTGGGAGAGAAAAATATACTGTTGAATACATTCAGGCTTGGAGAGGAAAATATACTGTTTAATAAATTCAGGCTGGGAGAGAAAAATATACTGTTTAATAAATTCAGGCTGGGAGAGGAAAATATACTGTTGAATAAATTCAGGCTGGGAGAGGAAAATATACTGTTGAATAAATTCAGGCTGGGAGAGGAAAATATACTGTTGAATACATTCTGGTTCATAGAGGAAAATATACTGTTTAATAAATTCAGGCTGGGAGAGGAAAATATACTGTTGAATAAATTCAGGCTGGGAGAGGAAAATATACTGTTGAATAAATTCAGGCTGGTAGAGGAAAATATACTGTTCAATAAATTCAGGCTGGGAGAGGAAAATATACTGTTGAATACATTCTGGTTCATAGAGGAAAATATAGTGTTTAATAAATTCAGGCTGGGAGAGGAAAATATACTGTTGAATTACATTCTGGTTCATAGAGGAAAATATACTGTTTAATAAATTCAGGCTGGGAGAGGAAAATATACTGTTGAATAAATTCAGGCTGGGAGAGGAAAATATACTGTTGAATACATTCAGGCTTGGAGAGGAAAATATACTGTTGAATACATTCAGGCTTGGAGAGGAAAATATACTGTTGAATACATTCAGGCTTGGAGAGGAAAATATACTGTTGAATACATTCAGGCTTGGAGAGGAAAATATACTGTTGAATACATTCAGGCTTGGAGAGGAAAATATACTGTTGAATACATTCAGGCTGGGAGAGGAAAATATACTGTTTAATAAATTCAGGCTGGGAGAGGAAAATATACTGTTGAATACATTCTGGTTCATAGAGGAAAATATACTGTTTAATAAATTCAGGCTGGGAGAGGAAAATATACTGTTGAATACATTCAGGCTCATAGAGGAAAATATACTGTTGAATACATTCAGGCTCATAGAGGAAAATATACTGTTTAATAAATTCAGGCTGGGAGAGGAAAATATACTGTTGAATAAATTCAGGCTGGGAGAGGAAAATATACTGTTGAATACATTCAGGCTTGGAGAGGAAAATATACTGTTGAATAAATTCAGGCTGGGAGAGGAAAATATACTGTTGAATACATTCAGGCTGGGAGAGGAAAATATACTGTTTAATAAATTCAGGCTGGGAGAGGAAAATATACTGTTGAATACATTCTGGTTCATAGAGGAAAATATACTGTTTAATAAATTCAGGCTGGGAGAGGAAAATATACTGTTGAATACATTCAGGCTCATAGAGGAAAATATACTGTTGAATAAATTCAGGTTGGGAGAGGAAAATATACTGTTGAATAAATTCAGGCTGGGAGAGGAAAATATACTGTTGAATAAATTCAGGCTGGGAGAGGAAAATATACTGTTGAATAAACAAATCAAGTCACTCCTTAAATGTGTGTATCCTCTAAAAAAGAATAATTAAAGTACAAATATATATCTTTGGGCAAATTATTTTAAACAATTGCTTTAGTTACTTTTCTTTCACCATACCATCAGTCTTAGACCTACTGATTTGACAGGGTGTAATTGATTTCATGTTTTTCTCGGATTGGGTTGTTTGCAGTGGTGTTCAGTAATATGAATGTGATTTATGATGAAAGTTGTTTGGCCTTCAAAATATTGCATTATCTGTGATTTCATCAGATTTTTATCACATTCAGACACTATTGTCTTGACTATCGATTAGCTGTCCTTTGGCCATTGTCTGCAATGGACGTTACTCCAAGGAAGCATGTGAAAATTGTAACGCTGCATGAACACTCTGGCAAGCCTTACAGAGGAAGCATAGATATTGTTGGTGTCAGACATTCAACTGTCAGTCATGTCATCAAGGTGAAGAATTAAACTGGATCCATCAGTCCAAAAAATAAAAGAAAATGTCGAAAGAGAGAAACAATGCCCAGAGACAATGTATTTGGGATCATGGAAAGTATGAAAAATCCTAGAAAGACATTATTCATTATGTCTCAATGACTTGCACAGGGATATATATATATATATTTTCTTTTTTTTAATCGTATCACCCCGAGCAAGGTGGTAATGCCACTGATGTGCAGGGGGCTACATACGTGTAAAAAGATTAATTAGAAGAGAGTGAAGAGGAAGATGAACCAGTTAGAAAGAAGCAAGAGAAGGATGGGAATACAGGTGTGATGACAGTTGCAAAGGTGGAGAGAAAGGAAAGGATATATGGGGTGATGAAAGAACTAGAATCAAGTGGTTAGTCATTCTGGTTAGTTAGTTGAATTTCCACCCCTGACTATTTCACTCACCTCTACTAGCCAAAAAGATAAAATAATTTTTTACCTATACATTATAGCATGTGTGTTTGGGATGGAAATAACTATTTTAAATATTGTTAAAAGTAAGTCATGATTTTGTTTTTATTTATTTTTTATGCTTAATTTTAAACGTTTCATGGTTATTTGAACGAGTGTTTTTTAACACTTTTCTCCAAGGGACGTCGCTTAGGAAATCGCAAAAGGCGTCCCAGTCAGCTTTTTGGTAGCAATAGGAGGTCCTATAGGTAGGAGGCTTCTGTGGGGAGTGAGAGTGGAAAGAAATATTGAGAGAGACAACAGCATGGTCGGAGTTGCCAAGAGGGCAAAGCTGCGAGACTTATATTAAAATTTATTTGTTTGAACATTATTTTTTTTTTTAATAGATACTTGTATTTGAGTAGATACTCTGTTTCTTATAATTAAGCAATATATTTATGTTTATTTTCTTCTTCTTCTTCATGTGCTGTGTCTCTTCAGGACATAGGCAATCATGGACTTTCACTTGGCTCTGTTTCTTGTCACTTTCAATATTTTTACTCTTGGTCTCACTTCTAAGCTCTGCTCTGCCAACTACTTACTCAGACTGAACAAGTACATCTCGAGCTGCTTTTCCCTATCTCTCCTTCCATTTATCCGACCTGTGAGTATCAGGTTCTCCAGGCCTTCCTTCATCATTACGTGTCCCAGGAACCTCATTTGTCTCTTCCTAATATTTAGTATCAGTCTTCTTCTCATTTGCATCCTTTCCAACACCTCATCGTTGCATACATGCTCCGTCCATGGTATCCTGAGCATCCTTCTGTAAAACCCCATTTCTGTTGCCTCAAGCCTCTTCCTCATCTTTGATGAGATCGTCCAGCATTCACTTCCATACAGAAGAACAGATATCACATAGCAATCCCTCACTCTTTTCTTTGTTTCTAATGAGATTTTCTTGTCTTTCAGTACTCTGGTTAGCTTCTGAAATGCATTTTTGGCCATGCAAATGCATCTTTGGTCAAAACACTTTCCATCTTTGGATCTCCATGTCGCACTTTCCATCCTATGTCAAAACACTTTCCAGGTATTTGAATTTTTTACTTGTTTTATTTTAGATTCTCTAACTATGGGCCTGAATATTTGATAAATCTTGTTAGGATTTGAACCTGTAACTCCTACAGACCTAAGAGAAGCTGTCAATTTATCTGACATGTCTTGAATACTTGACTGTATTGAATCCCAAAAAATTATGAACTTGTCAGAATATTTCCAGAGTATTTTTAGAAATGATCTCCATTATTCTGATTTAGACTTTTACGTATTACCTTATATATATATTACCTTATATATATATATATATATATATATATATATATATATATATATATGTGTGTGTGTGTTTAAGTAATTAAGTTGGTTGACTGCTTTCTCTTTGTTGCTGAGCGCTAAGCAGAGATGCCTCAAGTACCATTTTTAAAGTCTTCAGTACAGCCTGTATGGGGATCCATCCAGGTCATACCTCCTGCACCATAGGCAAGCACAATATATATATATATATATATATATATATATATTAATTATAGTAATAATACCAATATTAACAGAACTAATTCTGTCAAGACTAGCAATAATTAAACTACAAATGCGATCGTCTTGAAACCCACCAGGAACAAACCCGGAGGGAAAAGAAGGGGAAGAAAAAAAGAAACAAACGAAATACCTGAACAAAATGTCAAGCATTCTTAAAAAAAAAAAAGACCAAAATACCCAATATATATATACATACAGGTTTGATTAAAAAGAACTGACAAGATCTGTTTGTTTAATTTTGTGTTATATTTTTTGTTATGGAGTAGTTTTTGCACTGAAGGTAATAATCGTACTATGTCGGTCGCTAATTGACTTTACGCACCCAAAATGTTAGGAACTTGGTAAATCTTCCACTGTAAGCTGGCTCCTTAGTATTCAGTTAATTGCAGACTAATATCAACTGCCTAATAGTTCTACTGAACTCCAATAAAACTCTAAAGAACTTTCAAGAACTTCTCAAGTTAACTTCCTGTTAACGCTTACTAATATAGGAAGGAGAGTCCATTATCTGAGGAATAGGTGTGTTTAACCATAACATTTTTCCAATTTTCAGATAAGGTATTATGCTCTCTCTTGTAGATAAACTGTCTGAAGTTTCATATTTTGTTATTGTTGCTTGACTTTCTCAGTCATTATCTAGAACCAATGTGGTGTCAGAGGCTGAATTCCTTTGTCTGCATCTTGGTATTCTTTGGAAATATAAAAATTTGAAATGGTCCGAGATGGTATCATGTATAATGGTTATTGGAAATGAGACTATGCAAAATTAATGTGAATTATTTAATTTTTTTAATACACTGCAGCCACTTCCCCATCGTCGAAATGTGGCCTCCCTTTGTCTGTTCTATAAATACTTTCATGGCTTCTGCTCCAACAAACTTAAGTCACTGATGCCTCCTCAACAGGTGTTTACTCGTGCAACCAGACTGGCAACTGGGTCCCACCCATTCACAGTCAGGTTAACCAAATGCAGACGACAATTCTACTCCTGCAGCTTCTTCTCTCGCACTTCCCGCCTGTGGAATTCGCTCCCGTATTCTTGCTTTCCTGATGGCTACAACCTCCAGAAATTTAAATGCAAAGTTAATACCCATCTACTAACCACTGGACTCTAGCTCTCTCCCCTCCCCTGTATAACCTTCTCTTTCTCTCCACCTATGTATCTGTCATCACACCTGCTTTCTCAGCTTTCTATTGTTCCTTTCTAACTAGTTTGTACTCCTCACTCTTCTCTAATTAACCTTTTTATATTTATGTAGCCCCCTGCACATCAGTGGCGTTTTCCAAATGTATGCGCATACACACACACAATAAACTTTTCAGGCACAAGAGTTTTTTTTTTCAATTATCAAGAAGCAAGAACAAACTATATACTTTAATACGACAACAGTGAAGGGATACATGCCTGAAAAATTTATTATTGGGCTTTAGCATTAGTAATCCATTCTCCATTTTACATTGAGTTCTTGCAGTTTACAATATTGATATATATCTTATATTTAGTATATAGTGGGTACATGAGGATATATATATATATATATATATATATATATATAGATATTGTACTGGTATTAATAAAACTGCAAAATATAATACAACAGAACTAATAAGTATATATTAATAGGTACACACATACTCAGCTACATGCACAATGCTATTTTCAGATTCTGAGTATCAACTGACTGTATATTATTTAAATTTTAATATATATATATATATATTATTTTTTTTTTTTTTTTTTATAAGCCTTTCACCCCGAGCAAGGCATGTCACTGCCACTACTGTGCAGGGGGCTACGTAGAGTGGAGAAAGGCTGATTAAATATAGGAAATGACAGAGGGTGGGTGATAGGCGGGTAAGGATACCGAGAATGAGGGTTGGGTAGATGAGAGTGTTGTGAGAATAGTTGGGAGTTAGTGTGATAGGAGGTGTCTATTGACCCTACATTTAAACACCTGGAGATTGTAACTGTCGGGAAAGCAGACTTGTGGAAGGGAGTTCCACAAGCGGGAAGAGCGATAAAAGAAGCTGTTGGAGTAAAATTTACGGTTACATCTTATTTGTTTAACTGTAAAAGGGTGGGACCTAGTTGCTAATCTAGTATCTTGTGTAAATTCGTGCTTAGGCGGCACCAGTGATCTAAGCTCATCAGAGCAGAAGCCATGAAAGTACTTGTAGAAGAGGCACAGGGAAGCCACATTACGCTGGTGTGAGAGCGGCTGCAGCCGGTCTGCCAAGTCAGTATCAACCATGTTACAGATCCTCCTTTGTATTTTGTCAAGAAGCCCAAGGAGAGCAGCAGGGGCACCCGACCAGATATGGCAGCAATATTCAATACACGGGCGGATGGTAGATTTGTATATGTGCAGAATAGATTCAGGTGGGAAAAATTTCCGGGCCCTGCACAGGGAGCCCACTTTCATAGCAGCAGATTTGGCAATGGATTCAATATAGTCATTCCATTTGAGGTCCGCCGAGAGTGTAAGGCCAAGGAGGTGTAGTATTTTACTCTCTCATGCTAATGGGAGGTAGATGCGATTGTCTATGGTGATTAGTTGATAACAGCTTTGTTTTAAAGGCATTGAAATTTACCAACCATTTCCTACCCCAGGTCACTACGGATTGGAGGTCCCTTTCAAGTACGGCAGCGAGGTTCACTTTGTCGTCCAGACCTGGTTTCTGATCGATGCGGGAGTAGATTGTTGTGTCGTCGGCATACATGCCAACTCGAGATCTAATGGTGTCGGGGAGATCATTAATGTAGATCAGAAAGAGCGTGGGACCTAGGATAGAACCTTGAGGGACGCCCGCGTTCATCTGGTAGTTTTGGGAGGCATGCCCATTTGATACCACCTTCAATGTGCGGTTAGAGAGGAAAGACTGGATGAGGTCAAACAGATGTCCAGTTATCCCATAGCTCCGCAGTTTACACAAGAGGCCAGCATGCCAGACCCTGTCGAATGCTTTGGAGATATCCAAGGCAACGGTTAGGGCTTCACCATTCTTGTCGAGTGCCTGGTATATGTACTCGGTAATGGTCGTTAGCATATCAGCAGTAGACCTGGTGAAGCGAAACCCATACTGTTTGTCAGAGAGAAGCCCGTTGGCCATAAGATGCTGAATCACCTTGGCGTTGATAATGGCTTCGAAAACTTTGCCAAAGATTGGAAGGAGACTAATAGGATGGTAATTGGCGGGGTCTGAGGGTTCGCCAGAATTCTTAAATATAGGTACTATGCAGGAGGACTTCCAACAGGCAGGAAAGCAGGAAGCAGATAGGCAGAGGTTATAGAGTTTAGAGAGGACAGAGGAGTGTTCTGGGGCACATTTCTTCAGTACTATGACTGGGATTCCGTCACCGCCGCTCGCTTTGTGTGGGTCAAGTTGCGCAATTATCTTGGCGACCAGCGATGGTGTAATGTGGACGTTATTTAGTTGAGCCTTAGTTCTGGGTGGGAAGTCTGGTGTAGGTATTCCTAACGAGTCCAGTATCGAATTGGTTGAGAATCTAAGGGCAAAGCATTCAGCCTTGTTGGCTGGGGAGGTGAGAACTTCAAATTCATTGATTAGTGGGGGTATTGAAGTCTTGTTCCTGCTGAGCACGCTTTTGCAGAGACGCCAGTAATCTTTGGAGCCAAACTTAGAGGATGCTATGCGTTGCCTAATTCTGGTAGCAAACGCCCTCTTGGCTTCGTTCAGTACTTTTTTTACACTTGTTCCATGCTGAGGTGAAAAGGCGCCTGTTTTGGTTTGACGAGCAGCTTTGATAGAGCCGGAAGAAATGGTTCCGGTGGGCAATAGCAGCCGAGCAAGCGGGTGAGAACCAGGGGGACGAATTTGGTTTTAGTTGGAATTTTCTGGCAGGGATAAAAGCATCGATGCCAGCCTTAACCCAAGAGGAGACTTCGGAGGCACAGTCTTCGACAGGAAGATCAAAGACGTTGTTCCAGGGGACGTCGCAGAGGAAGTCCCTGAACGAGTCCCAGTCGGCTCTTTGGTAGCAGTATGATATTCTGCTGGTCTGGTTTTGTTGGGTAGAGTTAGTGCGGATTGATATGTTTATGGAGACTACGGCGTGGTCAGAGTTTCCGAGGGGGCAGAGTTGCCTGGTAGTGCAGGAGTCTGGGATGGAGGTAAAACAAAGGTCGAGTAAAGAGTCCCTTCCGTTAGGGTTTTTAGAGAAACGCGTGGGGAAGTCCACCACTTGCGTTAGAGCTTGGGCTATTGAAAAGTGCATGGTGCGGATCCCAGCAAGGTCGGTGGCTGAGTTTTCAAGCCACTTGGTGTGGTGGGCGTTAAAATCGCCAAACACAAATATATGGGCAGATGGGTGAGAAGAAATGGCCCTGTCGATGTTAGTAGAGATGCAGTCAAGTACCGTACAGTCAGAGGAGGAGGGGGAGCGGTAGAGGAAGAAGAGATAGCTAACCGAGCTTAGAAGTGAGAGACGGAAGCAAATGAAGGAATGATCAAGGGATTCAAGAGATGTGA
The DNA here is from genome assembly GCA_037127315.1 of Ascarosepion bandense. NCBI lineage: Eukaryota > Metazoa > Mollusca > Cephalopoda > Sepiida > Sepiidae > Ascarosepion > Ascarosepion bandense. The sequence continues at coordinate 67,894 of JBBBDQ010030069.1, forward strand.
CCCTGGCTAGAGGGAGTTGTTCGCTGACATATACACCAAGCCCATGCATATGGACATTGGAGTCCTTCCTGAAGAGAGGAAGGTAACCAGGAACGAACAGCTCTGAAGAGGGGATAGAAGGGTCAAGGTTAGTCTCACATATAGCTAAGATATCGGGTGAGTTAGTTAGAAGGAAAGATTCTACACTATTAAAGTTACTGCGAATACCTCGTATATTTGTGAAGGTAACGCAGATAGGTTTGGGCGATTTACGACTAGCTGGTTTAGGCTTGCTATTTTGTTTGTTTAATTTCATGCTGGTTATAGTTGTGGATAGAGAGAGGTCTAGAGTAGGGTCAGATGGTCGTTAATTGCAGCAGGTGAAGGATGGTGAATGGCGTCGCCTGCAGCATAATGTGGCCTCGGGGTTGCCCATCGGAAATTCATGCAGGGACGCCCGTCCATGCGCGAAATGGCACTACAGGAACCCCGATATTATTCAACTGTTGATCAGAGCAGCCTCTCGAGACGCTATGCAAGAGTTCGGGCTCCTAACTACCAGTCGGAAGCAGCAACCAGGAAACTGCCAACCCGGTACCCTCAGAATGAAGAGACATTGCCACCATACTCACCAAATGCAAAAAGCTTCCAGCCGAACCGACATAAAGACCGAAAAAGAAAGAGATGAACCGGGAACCCCTTCCTAAACAAGAAACAAGGCGATCACCTCTACTCCTGTCCAAAAGAAGGGGGTGGAGTGTGAGACCGGGCGATAGAAGGTACTATCTACTCCAATTAAAAAAAAAGAATAAATGTGTGACTGAAGTTAAGTTTTAACTTAGTATGAGTCAAACCTAAATTTGATAATTAAGAACAATTTACACAAAAATTAGGCAGAAAAGATAAGAACCGAAAAAAAAAAAATAAATAAAATAAAATAAAAAATACAAATAAAAATAAATAAATAATTCAAAAAATAAGATCACACTGGCTAAACTTACCAAGTTGCAGGCTGGCTGACAGAAAAAAGTTAAGAAAATTTCAAAAATTATCTTCATTTTGTTTCTTCTATTCAATTCTGGAAAGTTTAAGTTACCTTAAGTAAGCAGTAACAGACAGTAGTGTGATGGGGGGATCACCTCAAAGCCATGTGTCCAGTTAGCAAGGGAGGGACAGAGAACAATAAAATAAAAAAACAAACATGGCCGGTCTTAGAATTCCTACATATAACCAAAACCCTAATATACCAAACCTAAATTTGATAATTAAGAACAATTTACACAAAAATTAGGCAGAAAAGATAAGAACCAAAAAAAAAATAAAAAATAAAAAAAATAAAATAAAAAATACAAATAAAAATAAATATGCAGAAAAAATGATTGATATGTAATTTATTTATAAAAATTATCAATATGCAAATATTGATATTAAAGATAAACAAAAATTACTTGTACTTTTTCTAAAAAAAATCATAATTTACATTATAACATTAAAATTAAAAACTAATTTTTAATTACCAATTATCAATCATCATTTACCTATCTTTAGTTAATTTGGATCAATATATTTATATAGATAATTATTTTTATGTCCACATGTAACCAACAATTCATTTCTCTTGTTTAATAAGCTAGTTTAATTGAAGTTTTTTAAGTTAATTAATTTCTCAGCAAGACACAAATTGCATCTATTTCTTTTCCTGTTGTAAGATTTAGTTCTACCTATGATATTCCATTTGATGACAGGTGAAATGTCACCATTCTTTAATTGTCAGAAATATTTAGAGAGAGCCATGCTGTTTTTGTATTTTATTTTACCTAAAGTCATTCAATGATGGTAGAAATTAAATTTTTATAGATTTTCAGTTGAACAAAATATTCAAGTGGTTGAAAATGCCTAGGGGTTCAAAAAAGGTCAATAAATGCTGGCCGGTGGTCAATTGATCTTCTGGGGTCAAAAGCTGATATTTGCATAAGAAATAAAAATACGTAAAATACAACTTTTTTTTTCTTTCTTTTTTAATCATATCACCCTGAGCAAGGCGGTAACGCCACTAATGCACAGGGGGCTATGTAAGAGTGAAAAGATTGGAAAAGAGAAAACCGGAAACCACATCCTAAACAGGAAACAAGAGATGAGCCTCTTAACCTGTTCAATAGACGTGGGTGGAGTGTGGACCGGGCGAGCGATAGTTTAGTCTATCTACTCCAATTGAAAAAAAGAAAAAGAAAAGAGTGAAAAGATTGGAAAAGAGAAAGCCGGAAACCACATCCTAAACAGGAAACAAGGGATGAGCCTCTTCACCTTGCTGATACGTATATTGCTGACCATCCAAACATAGTGCACGTACAAACTTACAACCACACAGAGACAATTCTTTCACTTACATTATGAAAGATAAACTTAGCACCTGATTTTGTAAAAGGGCTTGCTGGCCATAGCCACAATCAGATGTTTGTTGGTGCCAGCTTGTCAAGAGACATCCAGTATCTAATCAACATTCATAGCTATCAGTGTGGTGTCTGTGAACTGATAGCTGTGCATTTACTGTTTAAATTTGCCCATTTATAGTAAGCACAAGTAAGAACAATAGCGACCACTAATGATAATCAGAACTGCTAACTATATTACAAGAGTATTTGAAATTTTGTTTCGTACCTTCATTTACTAATGAAACAATGTCTATTATGCCAAATGACTTTCAGCAATAATGCCATGAAACCAACAAAGATGAAAGACCCCCTTGAAAGAATTTATTCTAATAGAAAAAACAAAGATCTTTTTTTTTTTTTAAGATGCTGAAAGAAAAATTTAGAGATCAACGAAACTTAAAGAATTTTTTAAAAGCATCTGCCAGTGCTGATAATGAAAGAGGACTGGAGGCATAAGACAGAATCTCCCTTAATATAGCAAAGAAACAAAAATTGTATACCGTTGGTAAAGAGATCATAATACCAATAATTAAAGCTGTGGTTGAAAATGTTCTGAAGAAAGACTCTCAGCTTGTTCTAAATTACCATTAATTACCACGCCGTAGTCTCCATAAACATATCAATCCGCACTAACTCTACCCAACAAAACCAGACCAGCAGAATATCATACTGCTACCAAAGAGCCGACTGGGACTCGTTCAGGGACTTCCTCTGCGACGTCCCCTGGAACAACGTCTTTGATCTTCCTGTCGAAGACTGTGCCTCCGAAGTCTCCTCTTGGGTTAAGTGCAAATACAGTACAACGATGCATTGCTGAGATGGTTGATGATGTGGAGAGAACCTTGGCATCTGAGATTCAACATTACAAATTTTCTATTCAACTTGATGAATCAACTTTTGGCAGGTCAAATATTCTCATGGCCTTTGTGAAGTATTATAGTCCAAGCCTAAAGTGCATTGTTGACAAGTTTTTGTTTGCTAAGTACCTTAAAGGCAATGTTAAAATCAAGAAAATTTTTCTATATTTGGAGGATTATATGAAGAAATACAATGTCCCCTTCAGGAATATTAGTGCAGTGGTTACTGATAGCGTAGCAGCAAGGGTTGGCCATTACAGAAGATTTGCTGCCTTACACAAGGAAAAGGTTCCCAATGTATGTACTGTTCACTGTGTGGTGAACGGCATGATGTCTTAAAAGACTATCAGGTCAGTTAATATAATAATTAAAGATCATCCTTTGAATTTGCGACTGTTTGCAATGTTATGTGAAAAAAATGATTCTTTGAACCAAAAATAATTTACCTTTGCACCCTGAGGTAAGGTGGTTGTCAAGAGGCAATGGCTTGCAAAGGTAGCAATCTTTCTTTTATGCAAGTTTCATAAAAAAATGACACACAAGTTGTTATGGTTAAATTTTTACATAATTATTCATGTGATCTTATTGTTTTTTTTTTCTTTTCAGGATGTAAAATATGTAAAAACTGTCCAAATGTTTTATTTCTTCAAGTGCTTTCAGCTATACTTTTAGCCATTATCAAAAATGAATTTTATTTTACTTTAAATGAATATTTAATGTGTTTGCATATATCTGTAGACTTCTAGGCACATCGACTTCGACTGACATCAAATAAGTTGAGTTTTGATCTCAGCCAGAAGCAAGTGGATGTGTCTAGCCACACTGATGGGCTGTAATACAGCAAAACAGGCTTGTATGTGGATGACTAATACATTATGCTCTCATTCCGATTGAGCTCTCTAGAGAAGAAAATTTTAAAAACAGTTTCAACTTCTGCGATATACGCATTACTCTTCAGAAATGAATTGAATTCTTTTGGTGACTGGTGTGTGTATACACTGCTTATATATACAACACATTAAAATTTCCCTTTTTTGATTCCGTGCACCTATGGCTTAGGAGGTAGCGACTTTGACTGACACCAAATCTGTCGAGTTTCAATCCCAGCCAGAAGCAAGTGGATGTGTTTAACCACACTGATGGGCTGTGATACAGCAAAACAGGCTTGTATGTAGATGACTAATATATATATATATATATATATATATATATATATAAAACAAATACACACATACCTACAGTTAACAAAAAAATAAAGCCACTGCTTGTTAACTTAAATCTGCTTTCCTTGAAGTGGGTTGAGGTCTGTCCCTCTCACAAGCTTCCTTTTCAATGTTTGCAATTGTGCAAAAGCCTCATTAACATAGCTAACACTTATTTGCTGTCATCTCTCTCACTACCAAACGAGGCAAAGAGCTAACTTCAAGGGTCAGGGGAAAAATGAGGACAATGTCCATTCCAGATCAATAACACTACCAGTTTACCTGAGTAGCAGATTCCCTCATATGCACAAAGAATCCAGTTCACTGTTGGAGACTAAAGATCGTCTCCCATTGAAGTAAATTGATTTGTTCACTGTTCTTTCAAAGATGGTCGATGGCTTCAAGAAGCCGTCACCTACTGATTCCTGGAATGAGCTCAGGCATTGAATTGTTGGTTAGTGTCTCGATGAACAGAAGAAATACTCAAGTAGATCTTCTTTTCTGGGAGAAAAATTATTCAGAACATTTGGTTTAAGTGGCATTATCTGTCCAGCCAATTGCACAGCACTTACAAACAAAAGATATCGGCATCTGGTTTTCGTCTATGTTTCTGGGAATATTAGAATTGATTTGAACATGTTGCTTATGGATGTCAGTCAGTTAAATGCCATATGGGATACACGTTTGGGTGATCATGTCTAGAAAGTGACATGACTGACTGGGCAGAAGTTAGCCATTATTTTCTGCAGTAGACTGGTTGCCAACCAATGCTATAGAACCCAATCCATCCTGTTATTTAATCCATAGCTAGAGGGAAGAGATTGATTAATACCTTCTCCAAGGGCATTTGTGCATAAGTGAATGCAATGAATTCAACTGAAGTTTGAACTCATCCTCTGATTTCTTGTTTCAAGCTGATATCAACTGCACTACAAGGCACTTATAAATGTATATGACATTTAAAAAGCTATCACAGTTAATCCATGTTCATTGTTTTATTTTAAACATATATAAGAAAGGGAGTTCCACTCAGCCTTTTCTCAAAAATTACTACTTTATGAAACTGTGTATCCAAAATATGTGCTTTTCTAAATTCTATAATCTTAACCTGTTCAAGTCAAAGGTGGATTGTTACCTGTCCTCAGTACATATGTATATAATCTTGAATTTCTATTTTTTAATCTTATATTCATATTATTCATCCCATTCAGTAACTCTCTACTTTGAGTGGCTTCTGAGCCTTGTATTGAATGAACTTTAGTTAAAAAAAGGAAAAGAAAGAGAAGATAAAAGTTACTGTAGATATGTTTTTGAGTTAAACTATTTCATGTTTTTTATTAGACTTGTGCCTACAGTTAAACACAGGTTGAGTTGAAACTTGAGTCTATAGTTAAATACCAGTTGGGTTTATACTTGAGCCTATAGTTAAATATCAGTTGGAGTTCTACTTGAGCCAATAGGTAGACATTATTCATGGTCATATTTGAGTCTGTATAAAAACATTGGTAGGGTTTATATGTTAGTCTATACTTGAGCTTAGATGAAAATATTGGTTGGGTTTATACTTTAGCCTATAAGTAAATAATGATCATTAATGCCTGATTCTGAAAGCATTTATCTGGTAAGTAGTATATTTTTAGGTAATGCTTGTAAAACCTGAATCATATATTTAAATAGACTTGTCAGATTGTGAAATTTATATGGAAGCAATACATGGCATCAAAGTTGTTTTAAACTATCTAAACTGCCAACTGTATACAACTTATTTCTCAGATCAATGGTTAGATATGACTTTCAGTAAATGGAGACTGTAGGTGTTAGTGGGGACCATCTTTCTTTGCACTTCATGGACTAGGGCTACAGAATCACAAAGAACTCTGCCAGATAACAGAAAATGAATTGTGTGAAGACTTCCAAATACACACACACACACACACACACACACACATATATATTTTGTTTTTCTTTAATCCGAAGTGGAAGAGTAGGAAGGTAAATTCCAAGAACCTGATCCTAATTAATATTAACCCTCTAGGGCCATTCGTATCATATTTGATACAGTATGAAAACAAGCCTTGAAAGAAATATTTTCCTGAAAAATTTTTTAAGAGAAATATTTTATAAATTTCAAATGAAAGCAGTACTGACTGCTCAGTCAATGAATACCAAATGTTTCCTTATAGGGAAATACCAAATGTTTCCTTATAGGGAAATACTGTATCAAATATGATACGAATGGCCCTAGAGGGTTAATTCCTTTTCTTTTCTATCTATCTATCTATCTATCTATCTATCTATCTATCTATCTATCTATCTATTTAACCCTCTAGGGCCATTCGTATCATATTTGATACAGTATGAAAACAAGCCTTGAAAGAAATATTTTCCTGAAAAATTTTTTAAGAGAAATATTTTATAAATTTCAAATGAAAGCAGTACTGACTGCTCAGTCAATGAATACCAAATGTTTCCTTATAGGGAAATACTGTATCAAATATGATACGAATGGCCCTAGAGGGTTAATTTCATTTCTTTTCTATCTATCTATCTATCTATCTATCTATCTATCTATTTAACCCTCTAGGGCCATTCGTATCATATTTGATACAGTATGAAAACAAGCCTTGAAAGAAATATTTTCCTGAAAAATTTTTAAAGAGAAATATTTTATAAATTTCAAATGAAAGCAGTACTGACTGCTCAGTCAATGAATACCAAATGTTTCCTTATAGGGAAATACCAAATGTTTCCTTATAGGGAAATACTGTATCAAATATGATACGAATGGCCCTAGAGGGTTAATTCCTTTTCTTTTCTATCTATCTATCTATCTATCTATCTATCTATCTATCTATCTATCTATCTATTTAACCCTCTAGGGCCATTCGTATCATATTTGATACAGTATGAAAACAAGCCTTGAAAGAAATATTTTCCTGAAAAATTTTTTAAGAGAAATATTTTATAAATTTCAAATGAAAGCAGTACTGACTGCTCAGTCAATGAATACCAAATGTTTCCTTATAGGGAAATACTGTATCAAATATGATACGAATGGCCCTAGAGGGTTAATTTCATTTCTTTTCTATCTATCTATCTATCTATCTATCTATCTATCTATCTATCTATCTATCTATCTATCTATCTAGGGCCATTCGTATCATATTTGATACAGTATGAAAACAAGCCTTGAAAGAAATATTTTCCTGAAAAATTTTTAAAGAGAAATATTTTATAAATTTCAAATGAAAGCAGTACTGACTGCTCAGTCAATGAATACCAAATGTTTCCTTATAGGGAAATACCAAATGTTTCCTTATAGGGAAATACTGTATCAAATATGATACGAATGGCCCTAGAGGGTTAAAAAATGATGCAGGTGGAGAGCTCAATGTACTTAAGAATACAGAGCCAATATAAATTAGAGAAAATTTTCAAAATTCAAAGGTGTCGGATGCACATTTCGACATGAAATGTGTTGGATGCACATTTCGACATGAAATGTGTTGGATGCACATTTCGACATGAAATATGTATATGTATATATGTGTGTGTATGTATATATTTCTTTAATAACTTTAAATTCATGAATTCCTGTAATGGATAAACTTAATTAAAAATTTTTAAGATCTTACATTTAAATCTATTCCTTCCCCTCCTAAAAATAAGGTTTCAAACCCCTGTAAACATTCACTAGCCTCTACCATTTGATATTCGATACTTTCGCTTGTCTCTGTAATCTCCGCCCCTCCCAGCTCTGTCCTGTTCTGTTTTGTTTAACCTAATTCCCCAACTTAAAAAAATCCCATTTCCCTGACCTTAAGGGAACTCTCAATTCTTGACCTTTGTTAACCTTGCCCCTCCCCCTTTACCCCAGGGCCTTCTCCATTTGGAACAGAATAATGTTGCTGAGGTGACATGGATTCTCTGTTAGAGATCTCATGTCGAAATGTGCATCCGATACCTTTGAATTTTGAAAATTTTCTCTAATATATATATATATATATATATATATACAAATCCCTCCTGTCACACTCATGGGAAGAGAGACAATAGTGAGGTAGTGTTGGTTCAGTTCATATTACCAGTTATGAAAGCTCTTGCAATGCGTTTGCTCTTTAACAATTCCTTCTATTAATTTTTTGCAATATTATTTGTGTGTGTATATATATATATATATATATATATCATTATGTCGATATTACACACCAAGCGGAACAAAAAAAAATAAAGGAAATCCCCCTCAATACTGTAAACAGTGGACTTGAGAAACTAAATTTCCTGAAAACTTTTCTAATATAAAGATTTTATAAATTCGCACTGAAAGTAAAACTAGCTGATCAGTTAATGAAAGCTGACTATTTTCTTTATAAGGCAAAGGCTAACATTACCATTAGTTACTAACAGATGTAGTTAGTGCTTTCTAGTTCATGTTGAAAGGTGTCATATTTTCTTAGCATAGTCAGTAATATATTTATTATAGCTGCATCATCATTCTTCAATAGTTTGGTTTGTTTTACAGCATATCAACCTCAATGATTTGAGTTTTTGTTTAATGGCATATCAACCCCTGAGGGTTATTTAAAGCCAAAAAGTAGTGTTCTAAGGTATTTTTTTAATGTTCAGTTATAGTGAGATAGTTGTTTTCATCAGTTTCTGAAAAAAAAATTTTATATGTTTATTTTAGAAAACTGGAGATGTCGTCTAGTTTTGTATTCAAAAATGTATTGATGATAATTTTTTTTCCTTCAAAAACGTATTATGGCAATAATGTTTTTTCTTTTAAAATGTTGTTATGGTAACAATATTTATTGTTGGTAATATTTTTTCTTCAAAAATGTATATTTTCTATAAAAGTCTATTTTTATGTATATATTTCTACAAAAGTCTATTTTTATACTTTCAAAGTGTTCGACCCCAGTTTGGGGGGTTAACTATTTGCCCATAGCTGGGACCCTAACAAGTGTTACCACTCTGAATCAGAGTGGACCTGGGAACAACAGCAATTAAGAGGTGGTTCCATGCTGCTCACAACCTCCCAATCAAAGGCCTTGCTGCTGGATGCAGTTTAATGTCATACCCAGGACCCAACCTCAATGGGTTATTGAATGCTGACAAGTTTTTTTACAATAAAATGAATAGAATATCTATTCTTTGTAAGAAATCAGTTTGTAGATGGTGTTTTGTTGATGTACTCTTGAAATGATGATTTTTGTAATGAATCTGGTTTCCTTGATGTATTTTTTTTAGCTATACAGTTTGTAGAGAAATTGATATTATTGACATTCTCATTTGATTTTTATTTGTGGTAGAGTCTCACTGTTTTGAGAAATGATATGTCATCCACTTTTGCTTTCTCAAGCAGCTCATACATATTGTTTAGATCATAGAATTTTTGTCTTGATAGCTCAATGGCTGAACATTCAGCTAATATATGTTTAATAGTGTATTTTACATGCTTAGCATCCTGGTTGATCTTTCTTGCTTAGTAAGTATGAGTGCGTTATTCTTGTATGGCCAATGCGTAAGCAGGCCAGTATTTTCTGTAAGTCAACTTCCATTCTCCTAGTTTGTGCTGAATTGCAAAGAATTTATTGAGTGGATTCTCATTCCAGCACCGCTGCCATTACTTTTGAATATATTTATTAATGACCTCCTTAAAGTCAGTGGATGGGATTTTGGTCTTTGAGTTTATATCTCAGTTTTTAGCTGATTTGGTGGTGGATCTAAAGGAGACTACCACCACCTTTAAATTTGTTGTTTTTCATTTTTTTTTTCTTTTTTCAGTGCAGTCTTATTGGTTATTACATAAAGTTTTCAATTATCAAAAAAAATTTGAAAAAATTTAAATATTCAAACAATTTTAGTGAGGGGTCACTTTCTCATACAACGTTATAGTAAATCGATCCTCCATTTTGGAACCACTCGATGGGTTGCTTTGTTTTGTTTTTTTTTGGACGAGTTGTTTTGTCTTTTTCAAGTTTTCTTTAGTTCTTATGATGACATCTTCCTTGGAAACTCCAAGAATGGCTTTATTCAAAAATTGCGCAAACAAAAAAGCTAATTGCACAGGATTGATTTACTATAAGGTTGTATGAAAAACTGAGCAGCCCCCCAATTGTTTAAATGTTGAAATTTTTACAAATTTTTTTGTTAATCGGAAAGTTTAGGGTTTTTTCAGATTGCACTGAAAAAAGTAAAAAAAATTGATAATCAACCAATTTACAGGTGGTGGTAATGTTGAACCAATGAGTTTTTCCAAAATGAAGGATCGATTTACTATAACATTGAATGAGAAAATGAGCCCCTCCTAAAATTGTTAAAATATTGAAATTTTTCCAAATTTTTTTTGATAATCGGAAACTTTATGTAATAACCAATAAGACTGCACTGAAAAAAGTAAAAAAAAATGAAAAACAAAATAAAATTTAAATTTTATTGGTTGTAGTCTCCTTCACGTCCACCGATTTGGCTTCTGGGTCAGCTCTGTTAACTTCAATTTTGTAAGTGACTAAAATCCAACATAGTTTGATGTCTTTATTTTGGCAAGTAGAGCTCATTTTGCATAACAGTTTGGTAATGAGTGCATTGTTGAATTTTTTTTATTTCAAAACCATTACGATGGATACTGAGTCCAAAAAAATTAAAATTTTTTGTTTGCTCCCTATGATAATGTTGAAAGCTAGCTCTATTGCCTAAGTCTCTAAAGTGAAAATAGAGCCTCCCTTTGGAAGGTTCTGTTTTTTGGTATTTATTTTGGCTCACTGCTGCACATTTTGTCTTTTCCTCACATTTTGACCAATCTATATATGGGTATATGGTTCAGGTAGTTTTTAAATATGTTCTGAAATTTGACCTAGAATATGAGTGGGTTCATTTTTTGTTTAGGGAGCATAAGTAATTCTAAAAAGACTTTGGCAGTAGTTTGGTTTGGTTTGGTTTGGTTTGGTTTAAGTTTAACGACCCATCAACCATTTTGGTCATTTAAGAGTTAGTCTTTAAAAATAATTTGTTGGTAATATATTTTTCAATCAAAAATGTTTTGTTGGTTATATATTTTTCATTCACATCAGTTTTGTTGGTAACATTTTTCATTCAAAAAAGGTTTTGTTCGTAATATTTTTCATTTAAAAAGGTTTTGTTGGTAATATTTTTCATTTGAAAAGGTTTTGTTGGTAATATTTTTCATTTAAAAGGTTTTGTTGGTAATATTTTTCATTTAAAAAGGTTTTGTTGGTAATATTTTTCATTTAAAAAGGTTTTGTTGGTAATATTTTTCATTCAAAAAAGTTTTGTTGGTAAATACTTTCATAGCATTTTGACCCCAGTTTGGGGGTTAACTATTTACCTATAGCTGGGACCCTAAGAGGTGCTACCACTCTGGGTCAGGGTGGACCTGGGAACAACAGCAATTAAGAGGTGGTTCCATGCTCCTCACAACCTCCAAATCAGAGGCCTTGTTGCTGGATGCAGTTTAAGGTCATACCCAGGACCATTTGGCAGTACTCATTTCTTGTATGTTTAATATTGTGGTCCCTAGCAATAAATTTCATCCTGAGTCCATAGAGTTGTATTTTTTTTTTTTTGTTGGAATTGGTTGCAGTAATTCAGTTTAAAGGTATTGTTATAAACAGTATTATTTTCGTATGATTTTATTTTGACATAGTACTATAGTGCAGTTTACCATAAATGTGAAGGTGTTTCATTAGCTTCTGTGTATAAGATCTCCAAAAGGGATGTTCTAAAATCTCTAAGGACTAGTCTGAGGCCTTGATGATAGGTTGTGTTGAGTATTTTAAGATAAAATTTTCTGTCTGCACCATATATAAAATTAGCATAATCTAGTTTTGAATGTAGTAGCGATCTGTATAATTTGATCAATGTTTGTTGACTGGCTCCACATTGGACAACTACACACAAATGTTGGGAAACTTTACAACATTTTATTTTAAAATATTTTAGATGGGGAATGAATGATAATTTTTATTTATCAAAGATGATGTTTAAAAATTTGTGGTGATCTACTACTGGGATTTCTGCACAGTCCAATTTTAAACATGGGCTGCTGTGCAGCTTCATTAATTTGCAGAAATGTACACATTTGGTTTTTGTTTTGAAGAAGGGAAAATCATTTTCAGTGGCTCATTTATGCAGTTTATTGAAGCATTGGAGTTGTCTTTCTATGGTATACATACATAGAGATCTGAACATAATTAGAAAGTTGTTGACATGTAGGTAACATCTCTTTCCTGGGATTAGAGAGTTCATTTTTATACAAAATAGGGTTACTGAAAGAGTGCTTACTTGTGGAACCAATTTTTCTTGAAGTTCCAATAATGTACTTTCTATATGAACTTGAAATCTTTAGTCTTCCAGGAAATTATGTTTGTTGATTGGCTCCACATTGGGCATTTACACACAAAAGTTGGGAGACTTTTCTACAAGTCACCTCAATCTTTTTTTCTCTTATCCAGAAGTCACATTATCATGAGCATTTTATATGATAACTTTAGGCCTAATTCATGTGGTTCTTTCAAGACACAAAATTTTTATGTTGTGCTGTACACTTTTTGCAAGTTAACAAAAAAAAACTGATGAGAATGCTTCCAAAACGAAGATGCTATCTATTAACCATCACAGACAATCGCTCCTATCCCCTATTAGCATGGATCAGGCTAGTCTCTCTGAAAGTAAAACACTGCACCTCTTTGGGTTAACTCTCACAACTGACCTCAAGTGGAATGTCTATATAGAATCCATCGCTAAATCTGCTGCTAAAAGGTCAGTTCTCTGTGCAGAGCTAGGAAGTTTTTCCTATCTGAAACAATCCTGCACATATACAAATCTACCATTCGCCTGTGCATTGAATACTGCTGCCATATCTGGTCGGGTGCTCCTGCTATCCACCTAGGGGTCTTTGACAAAACTCAACGAAGATCTGCAATGTGATCAAACCCAACTTGGCAGCTTGGGTACAGTCACTTTCTCACCAGTGCAGTGTGGCTTCCCTGTGTCTCTTTTACAAGTACTTTCACAGCTTCTGCTCTGATGAACCTCGCTCACTGGTGCCCCCTATATATGAATTTACTTGAGCTACAAGATTAACAACTAGGTCCCACCCTTTTCCTGTGAAACCAATAAGATGTAAATGTCAACTCTACTCCAGCAGCTTCTTTCTCGTGCTTCCCACCTGTGGAATTCCCTTCTGTTTACTTGCTTCCCCAATAGCTACAATCTCCAGGAATTTAAATGTAAAGTCAATAGTCATCTCCTATCTCACTAACTTACATCTTCTCCCTCATGCTCTCATCTAATTTCTTCAGTATTCTCATCCTTCTCTTACCCACTTCCTGACACCCCCTATAACCTGTCACTCTTTCTCATAACTTTCTCTCATGCTCCTTTCTCCGTCCACTCCACTCTCATCAGTATTCTCATCCTTCTCTTACCTGTTTCCTAACACCCCCTATATTCTGTCACTCCTTCTCATAACTTTTCTCCTATATAACCCCTGTACAACAGTGGCAGTATAATGCCTTGTTTGGGGTGATATGATTATAACAAAAAATGTTCTTTCTTAATGAAGGCTTCCCTTACAAAGACATATTAAGTGGTCCATGGTACTTCTTTTTTTTCATAAAAGCATATTGGAAGTCACTGATTAAATCATTTGTTTCCAGGTACCAAGTCAATCTGATGTTGACCATTCTCACTATAGTTTTTCAAAGGCAACTGGGTAATGTTATCAGTCTGTAGTTTTCAGAGTCAACATCATTCCTTCCATATTTTAGAATATGGACGATGAATGACTGTCTCCACATTTCTGAGAAGTTGCAACTTGTCCATGTGTTCTTATACAATTTTAGTAATAGTTGTAATGATTTATTGGGTAACTGTTTTATGAATTCGTAGTGGATATCATCTGGGCTCACAGCAGTATTGTGGGCTTTCTTTAAAGATGCATTTAGTTCCTCTAGAGTGAATGATAGGTCATAGCTCTTGGCATTATTTGATTGAAAGTTTTAGTTTTTCTACATTTTCTTTGAGCTTTAGAAATTGTTGGCTACCATTCTTGGCAAATGAAGTTTTAGAGATTGTTTTGGCTAGTTGGTCATTAATATGCTTTTTGCTGGTTATTTTACAGTTATTTATCAAGAGGTGTTTTATAACATTTGTAAGGTATTTGTTTACTTTTTTTCCTTATATTCTATACAGATCTTGCTTTTGTAGCAGAAGTGAGTTTCTTATTACTTTCTATGCTTTTGCTCATAGTTACTTAATTTGCATCAAATTAGAGGCTGTTAAATTCTCTTGAAGCTATTCTTCTTAGCCTGATAGTTTCTTTACATTTATCATAGAACCAAGGTCTGTTGTGCTTTTTTAGTGCTAAACTTTTTGATATGCATTCCTTTGCTATAGAAATAAGAATTTCTGTAAAATGTTTTAAATCCTTGATGCATTTTCCTTCCGTTAGTTTTTCAAAACATTGGATTTTAAATTCATCTCAATTCACTCTGCTTAATTTCCAATAGAGGAGATTTTTGTTGTTATATTCTACGTTTCGTTGGATGATTGGCAAGTGAATTCTACCACATGTATCTGCCAGTGCCTTCCATGAGAAATTCATATGATTAATGAATCACATAAGGATAAGTTTACTTCAGAGTAACTGCTAGTGAATGAATTTATATGTTGGTCTTTTATCATAAAAATGCATAAATCATTGCTGTTTATTATTGATTCTAAGGTCTAAATGCTTTTAGTTTGTGTCTTTACAACCTCATATGATGCTGTGGCAATTAAAGTTCCCTAGTATCATAAAGGATGCAGGGAGTAGCCTTATAATTTCATGAATTTTGGCTTCATTTACTGGTTCATTTGGTGGGGCATATACTGAGCAGATGTTTATTGACCTGATAAGGTCATTTGAACTGCAATTAATCTGTAAAGTTGATGTTTTACTTTGAGGTACACTATTTCTAACTAGGATGGATGTACTGCCTGATGCTCAAATTCTAGTGTTAAGTGTTTAGTTGTATTACTGGAATTTTTTTATCATTTTTTTTTTTAAGGAATGTTTCCTGTAGGCAAACAACTATTGATGACATGTCTTGTTATTAACAGAAGCAGTTCATTTATGTATGTCTTCACTCCATGGCAGTTCCATTGGATTATCTGATACATGATTGCTAAATTTTGGGGGGCTTTAGCTGAGTATATTGTTTTAATTTTCTGATGTTTTAAGTTTGGCTGTTTGTGGGTTCTGGCTTTCCATCTCCGTTTCTTCCAGCTTGTCAAATCGATTTTGTGACTTGACTGTTTTGGGGGTTAATCCTACTAGATAACACTTTTTCAATCAAGAAAAGGGGAAAGTTTTGCTAAAGGAGTTCCCTCTAGGGACACAAGCATGAGAAATCTTGGAAAATCAGTATTTCTTTTTCAGAATCAGAGACTGAAAGAGATCTTTTGTGCTTTTTGTTTTGATGATTCAAAATTTATGTATTAATGCTCACTGACCGTGCTCCTCAACCATCTCAAAGCCAAACATTGAGATGTGTCAAGGGGAAAACCTAGTCATCTTGAAAGGTCAGGGCTACATGAATCAGTATACTCATATTTGAGAGAGACTCCTGTTAAACAATTTATTGCACGCTCTAAATCTTAAGTGGTCAAACAGTGAACAAAAGCGTTTACAGCCATGTCTACATCTAGATTGATCAGATCAGGCCTCTTCTACCACTCATCTAGTTTAAGTAAAGACAAAATTGGTGTGTTGGGAATCATAAGTTTCTAACCCTGACTCCTAAAGCCCTCAACCACCAGAGTCCTGTCCTCAGGCATTATGGCTTGCAACCGATGGCAAACAGGTGGCCTCATTGAGTGGGGAAGATGGCTCAAATCTCTGCAGAGATGCAGTTGGTATATTCTAAAGTTCCAAATGATAGGATATTTTTATGTGGCATATTCCTTCAGGATGTTGGTGATCATGGCTCTCCACAATTTCCCAATCTCTGCAGCTCTTAGTAAATTTTGTCTTTTTGTTCTCTCTTCTAAATTCTGTTCTGTCATCTATTTAATCAAGATTGTTAGTGTCATGAACCCGGTTAAGAAGTCCAGCAAGAAGATAATATAACAACAACCAAACTAGGAAATAACGATATATATATTAAACACAGCAAAATACAAATACTCGGAACTCTGTTAGTAGAACAATAAATACAGGTTAGGTAGTAATACTAAAACTGGGACTCGCAATGGTAATATGGTAGCAGTCTTGGCTATTTCTGCCTATTGCTCTTCTGCTCTATACTGATCTGCTGATCTCTTTATTTCGGATCTGCTTTATGCTGATCTGCCCTCATCTTGTGAGGGGAAGTATATGTAGTTGTAGGAAGAGTTCAATCCGTTGAATGGGTGATCCCACCATGACAGTTAGGGAGGTTATATGCTGCTTTCCAGTGGCCTCCTTGCCTTAAGTATGTCCTGTGAGTGTCAAATTTTCCAATCCTTCTTCCCTCATGATGTAATTTATGTAAATCACATGTTCAGTTCACAGTATTCTCAGCATCCTTTTGAAAACAACATTTCTCTTGCTTCATGTATTTTCATCTGTAAGAAGATTGTCCAGCACTGACTAACATAAACGACAATCGATATTACATAACAGCTCAACACTTTTTTTTGTATTCCTAATGAAATTTTTTTTGTTTCTTAATACTTTGTTTAGCTGTTGGAAGGCATCTTTATCATTTCAATGTGCCTTGTATTTTGGTGTCACATTTTCTGTTAAAACAGTTCCCAAATATTTAAATTTTCTTAGTTATTTAATTTTGGCAACTCCAATTCATAGTTTCTATCTTGGGTTGATCCTCCTTTTGACACTGTGATTTGAGGTGCTTATTTAATGGAAATTTTGTAATAAAATGAAACTGGGTATAAGCTATAATCAAATAATATATTTTTATTTATTTGCTTTAGAGATATGAGTTAATATTCAGTGTAGCAAAATGCTTGTTAATAAGACAAATATACATAGCAGTCTGAAAAAAGTCTGGTAGTGGTAGTTTTGAAGTTAAACAATGCTAAGGATAATAGTAATATTAGAAATAGGTCAGCGTCAACCTACTGTATTTTTTTTTGTCCCTAAACAGAGCAGATATATCATTAGCAGATGACTTCTGACTTACTTCTTTATATGTTACACATGGTTGGTTTCAACAGCCTCATCTCTTGTTTGACACTCTCGTCATCTTTTCTTCTCATCTAGTGAGAGCTTATATCTATTTGACCAGGCTCTGAGTCAGTCAGTTAAGTGCCATACATGAAACATGCATTGGATGATCATGTCTCGAATGACTCATAACTGACTAGGCAGAAGATTATCCCTCAGTAGGTTGCCATTACTTTCAGTGGTAGAGTGGTTGCCAACCAAAGTTTTAGAACCCAATCTGTTCTGTTATTTAACCCATAACTAGAGATGAATTAATACCTTTCCCAAGGGTATTTGCATGTAGGTAAATACAATGAATTCAACTGGAATTCAAACTCGGCTTCCCAAGTTGTCATTCCGAGCTGATATCCACTGCACCACAATGAACATCTGACTGAAAGGCTCTGAGACTCTGGCATGAACCATCATCTCAGCTAATATCAAAAGTCTCTGTGTTCATTTTTTCTTTTTTTGATGGGCTGAAATTATTTTTTCTGGTTTTCCTTTTTTCTTCATTTTCTTTATATAGTGGAAGTTATGCATAGATCCTCCCTTAAATTAGTAGGCTCTGTTCCAGAAAACTTCTGGTATTTTTTGGTCAGGTTCAGTCTTTCCTTCTTCCTTTTTTTTATTTGAGGGTTGTCTTCTCCTAAGTTGAGAGAGAAGTATATCAAGAGAAGTTTAGAAAGAGAGAAATAAAGAGATGAGGGTTTTAAAGGAAAGTGCAAATGTCTTATTTTGAATTTGAATTCTTTTTGTTTTTGTTTATGTATTTTGTGATATTTTTATTTGGACTCACTACAACACCCATACATATCTTCTTAGAATTGATGTTTCGTCATTTCTTCATGTTTTCCTTTGTAAAACTTCTTGAATCTTTAACTTTCTTAAAGCCAGCTGCAAATTTTCTCCTTGTCAATTTTTTAAAAAAAATTGAATATTACAAAAGATGTGTGTTGCAGTGCAGTGGATTGTTGGACTTTTTTGTGTGCATGTACGTATACTGGTGAGGCACCCATGAGCCAACCCATTTTATAGTTCATCAATAGAAAGCTTAACCAATCAGGAAGCTCCAAATATTAAATGCAACGTGTATAAAAGGCGGCCATATTTTTTCGAGTATTACCAATCAAATCTGATTCAGTAAAGTGTCTGATTCGTGAGTGTTAATTAATCTTTGACATTGCTTCATTGAACAGATTACATGCTGCGCTTTATCCATAAATCATGACAGACATTATCAACATGAATATCAGCTCAGAATGAAAAATCAAAGAGCCAAGTTTGACTTCCAGTTGAATTTGTTAAATTCACTTAAGCACAAATTGCCTTGGGATGTGTATTAGTCTATCACTTTTCCATCCAGCTATGGGTTAAATAACAAAATAAATTGGTTTCTATAGCCTTTGATTGGCAACCAGACTACTGTAGAAAGATTATTACACTGTTATTGTAACTTCAAATGACTTGCTTGTCAGAGATTTTCCTAAATTTAATAAAAAAAATTTATTTGTTTATTTTCTGAGAAACTTTGCTGTTTCTCTTTCATAAAACTAATTTTTTGCCTAAATTTCATGACTAAAAATGAATTTCTTAACTAAAATATTTTTTGTGATTCTCCATGTGGCAAAATTTCAACCCAACCTCAATTTCTGTCATATTCCTGGCTCTACCCACAAGAAGCATTTTGTGAACAGTGAAATTTAAGGTTGGTATATGTATACATTTCACTGCCTTTTAAGATTGTTTCCTGGTTTTTAGAAACATTCTCTGTTAATCTTTAAAGGAATTTCATTTATCATTTCTAGATGTAATATCCGGTAGGCAAACTGTCTAGATATCTTTAGATAATTTATTCTATATTTCAATTGTATATATTTTGATTCTTTATTTTTTAAAACCTCTTGGTTTGTTGTCCAATTTTTTTCTTTTTTATAGTCGTAAAACTGACGATTTATAGAAAAATGAAATTGCATTAAGTCGAAGTCAAACCTTTGTCAATTAATTGAATTCCAATAGTTCGTTCAAGTTTTGATTTAGTTGACCAATCTTAAAAAATATAGTTGACCAATTTTAAAAAATATATTTGAATTTTGTCAACAACATGTTAATCTGGTTATTCCATTACCTGCCAATATCTCCAACCAAACTTGTATGTAATTTAGTAAAGAAAGTCCCAGAAAACATTTTTTTAAACTTTTAAAGAAATACATTGTAAATTCTTTGCTACAAAAATACAATATGAATAATACTGTTTAGGATGTGGTTTCTGGCTTTTCTCTTTTCCAATCTTCTCACTTTGATTCCTTTTTTTTTTTTTTTTTCAATTGGAGTAGATAGATCTATCTATCGCCCGGTTCACACTCCACCCATGTCTATTGAACAGATTAAGAGGCTCATCCCTTGTTCCCTGTTTAGGATGTGGTTTCCAGCTTTCTCTTTTCCAATCTTTTCACTATTACATAGCCCCTTACACAACAGTGACGTTACCGCCTTGCTTGGGGTGATACGATTAAAAAAAAACAAAAAAAAACACTTTAGAAATAAATGAAATATAGATGAATGCAATCCAGGCAAAAAATTAGTTTTATGAAAGAGAAACAGCAAAGTTTCTCAGAAAATAAACAGATTTTTTTTTTATTAAAGTTAGAAAAAAATCTCTGACAAGAAAGTCACTTGAAGTTACAATAACAGTGTAATAATCTTTCTATGGTAGTATTTCTAAAGATTTTTAAAAAATTTTTCTTTGAAAATAAAAAATTGTTGATGCCATGAAAAAAGCCAAAACAAACAGTGAAAAGCATGAATCTCTCTCTTCTTCCTTTAGCTATGAGTAAAATAGTAAAGTAAACTCTACTCTTCAGCATTGGTAGGAAATGAGTTTAAGACAAAGATGACTATAAAATCAAAACCATGAGCAAACAAAAACCAACAACTTCACTACTGTTTTCCCTCAAAAACAGTGAACGTGATTCCTGATTTATACACGTTAAATAAACGAAGATATGGAAAGTCATTATTATTAAATTCTTGAAGGGACATTATTAAAAAAAATAAAGAATAAAGATATATACAATTGGAATATAAAATTCATTATCTAGATATCTAGACCGTTTGCCTACCGGATATTATGTCTAAGCTAAGTTTACTTTCTGTAAATTCACCTACAAAGTCTACAAGTATTTAGTTCACAAATTTTAAATCTATAAATATAGAATTATAATATTATTCTGTATAAGAAAAGTATATTATGCAAAATATTGTTAATTTTATTCATGTTTGCCTTTGGAAACATTAATTTGGCGAGTTGAATAGTAATAAAAATATTTCTTTATTTAATACCTTCTTTAATTTGTACAGCAATTAAAACTGATTATATTTAAACATATTTATTAATTACTAGGACCTTCAATAAATTCTTGCTATTATTAACAGATGGCATTCCCAGAACTGCATGCATGTAGTTTCAGATGGTGATCTAATCTAAACTTATTTATAAATGGAACTTTGTCTGTGTGTGTCTGTTACCTATAGACTACGAAACAGTTGTACTACAAGTGTCAGCGAGTGTTCTTAGCTAGGTTTTGTGTCGAGGTACCCCCAATAAATATCGAAAATCAATAGTCAAAAAAATTGGGTTATAGAAGGAGTGGTCCGATTTTTATCAAATTTGATACACTCATAGACAAAGACATAAGAAACAATATTCAGAAATTTCAAGGTTGCAATTCTTACAACAGTGCAGAAAATTGATAATATATATATACAAAAGGTAACATGTTTGTGTGTGTGTGTCTGTTTATCTGCCTTTATGTCTGTATTTTTTGCAGCCCTTTTATTTTAGTTTTTGCTTTGAGTTTGGCTCTAAGTAGGTATAATTGTAGTTCTTAGTCTCAGCCATGATAACATTTACTCAGAGGATTTATTTAGCCTTCAAAATTCAGTTTATGACAAAAAAAACTTATTTGATATCTATACCAGGAAATCAAAATTTGACTTACATCCATTCATTTTTCTTTCAGTCTACAGTTTTGCTTTAACTGAAAACAACTATTGCTTTTTAGTCTTTTGTGTCAACATCCAAAGAGTCTGAGCTCCAGGAACACAGATTAGTTTTAAAGCTTTCATTACACCCGAGCAACGCTGGGCTATACTGCTAGTGCATATTTAAAGAAGTACTATGAGCAAGCTTAAAATTCAGTGTATGCCATTTTGCTGAAATGTAAACAACTTTGCTTTTCATAGCCTTAAACATGTCCAATTTCATGCCAAAGAAAGTGTAATTGCAAGGAATTTTGCTGCACTACTTCATTCAAAAGAAATCTGCAGCTGAAGCACACAGAATTCTTGTTGAGACTTATGGTGATCATGCTCTATCAAAAACAACATGCAGAGATTAATTTAGATGCTTCAAAAATAATTATTTTGATGTTAAAAATAAAGAACGCTTTGAAATACCAAAAAATGTTTGAAAATGAAGACTTGGAGGCGTTACTTCATGAAGACTCATGTCAGGCACAAGCTGAACTTACAGAATCATTAGGAGTTGATCACAACAGTTTTGAAATGTTTGAAAGCATTAGGAATGATTCAAAAGCAAGGACATTGGGTACTGTATGAGTTGGAGTCAAGAGATGTTAAATGGTGTCCTGCCATGTGTGAACAGCTGTTTCAAGGGCAGAAAAAGGAAAGTGTTTTGCATCACATCATGACTGGTGATGAAAAGTGGATACACTACAATAACCCTAAGCACAGTAGATCATGGAGTAAACCCGGCTATGCATCAACACTAGCCGAATATCCATAGTTCAAAGCTTCTGCTCTGCATTTGGTGGATCAACTGGGTGTAGATTGCTACTGACTAGTTTTGTGTTTGAGCCAAGTAATGAAGAAAAAACAGCTGCTATAAAAGCAGAGACACAACAAGGGGATTTTGCAACATGACAATGCTTAACCACATTGCAAAATGAGTGAGAATCTACTTGGAAGCACTTAAAATAGGAAGTTCTAACCCACCCTCATCAGACACTGCCCCATCTTTACTTTTCAGAAAAAGCAAATTATCCTGAAGAGTGAAGACATTACCATAATGATTTCATGAAACATCAAAGTCAGCATAAAATAACACTACTCAGCTATGTGACAACCTTATCCACATTAATTCTATTAATGCCCTATCCTTATCTTGATAGTTGATTTTCTAAGCGCCGCTTAGAAATGAATTGTTTGAACATTATTTTTTATCGAAAAAATATAAAAATTTATTGTAAATAATCAGGCCAGTAGATATAAATATATAATACTGTTTAATTAAAAAACAGAATATCTACTTAAATATGAGTATTGATGAAAAATAATGTTCAAACAATTCATTTCAAATTGTCGGTTGTTTATAACCAAGTTTCGTTAAAATTCGTTAATTTCTGTAATATATATATAATCATCTACAGACAGTCCTGTTTCATTATATCACAGCTCATCAGTACGGTTAGACATCTGATTGCTTGTAGCCAGGATAGAAACCGGACTTAATTATACCACTAAGCTATGGGCGCTCAGTGGAGAAAGGTAGATTTTAGCATGTTGTATATATATGACACACGCCAGTAGCCAAGAGTATTCAAATTCATTAATGAATGAACGATGTGTAAATAGCAGAAAGTAACTACTGTTGTTGAAGTCCACCATTACTCCATAGTGCTCAATCAGCAAGCGAGAGCATAAATAGTCATCTACAGACAGTTGTGTTTTGCTATCACAGCTCATCCATATGATTAGACATCTCATTGCTTCCAACCAAAAAATAATATATATATATATTACTCCATAGTGCTCAATCGGCAAGCAAGAGCATAAATAGTCATCTACAGACAGTTGTGTTTCGCTATCACAGCTCATCCATATGATTAGATATCCCATTGCTTCCAGCCCAAAAATAATATATATATATATATATATATATATATATATATATATATATGTAGTTTATTCTTTTTTTTTAATTATGTTAAAACTCTAATGAATGCAAATAGAATAAAATAATTGCACCACTGGGGTTCCTTCTTGGGTCAAAGCTGGCATGGATGATTTAACTTGTAGGAAATATGAGATAAAACCTCAATCTCCTCCATGGTTCACACCAGCATATTCAGCCATTATAGCCTACAGGAACCACTATTTTCAGCTATACCAGCATGACAGCTCCTGTCACAACAGATGCCTATCTGTTGTTGCTCAACACAACCATATACTACTGTCTTGATAGTAAGTTTGATCAGTTTGATAAGGTCAAATTAGAGATGATCTTAAAATGACCTTGAAAATTTGATTTATAAAAAAAAAGATTAAATGTTGAACAATTCAAAGAGAAAATAAGTACTACTTTAAATAAATCTCTTCAATCAAAAACTTTTCATAAAATATTTGTGAAAAATCATTTGATTATAGACAGTATTATATAATGTCAGTGTATGAACCTTAACTTAAACTGTTTACAAAATGGGTGTCATCAAATCTTGATGGCAAAAAAAAAAACCAAAAAAAAAAAACCAAAAAAAAAAAACAAAAAAAACCCCCAAAAACTTGCCTGAAACTGAGTTTAACAATTTTATATTCTTTTTAGAAATTCTTAAGATTAATACTGTTGATAAAAATAAACAGCTTTAGATATGTGGCCAGACTTTTTGCCTATGGAACACGATGCCTATGTAGAGGAAACTCTAACTACAATTTGTTTTGTCAGCCCTAAGATAACAACACTTCTAACTGCAGAAACATGAATAAACACAAATATGGATTTTCTGTTTTTTTGCTATACTTTTATATGGCTTAACACTAATTCCCCTCTGCTTATATCAGTTGAGATAGACTCAACATAAATTTTAGGTTTTTATTTTCACTCTCTTTCACTCCCAGTAGCCCCTTGTATCTTAGTGGCATTGTTATGTTGTATTAGAGTGAATTGATTTTAAAAAAAAATGAAAATTTTTATTTTTTATTTTTGATGTAGTTGTACAGCAATTTTGTTTACAAAAAATTCATGTAAATTATTCACTGCTATATATTGTGGTGGACTTGGTTAAAAAATGGCTTGTAAATTTTAATGCTTCCAAAACAAAGCTGCTCTCCCTTAACCAACGCAAACTCTCCTACCTTCCATCAGCATGGATCACACTAACCTAATTGAAAGCAATACTCTGCACCTCCTCAGGCTCACTCTCCCAGTTAACCTCGAGTGAAATGACTACATTGAATCAATAGCTAGATCTACTTCTAGGATGGTCAGGTCACTGTGTCAGTCCAAGAAGTTTTTCTTGTCAGAATCGATCTTGTACATATTCAAATCAACTATCAGTCCGTGCATCAAATACTGTCGTCATATCTGGTCGGACACCCCTGCTATTTATCTCTGGGTTCTCAACAAAATTCAAAGGAGGATCTGCAATGTAAGTAATCCTGATTTGGTAGCTTGATTCTAGTCACTTTCTCACTGATAGGATGTGGCTTTCCTTTGTATTTTCTACAAATATTTTTATGGCTTCTGCTTGATGAATTTATCTCCCTGGTGCTCTCACTACATGGATTTACTCAAGCTACTAAACTATCAGTCAGTTGAGTGCCATACGTGAAACACACTTAGGCGATCATGTCTCGAAAGAGAAGATTATCCCACAGTAGGTTGCCATTGTTTTCTGCAATAGACTGGTTGCCAGCCAAGGCTATAGAACCCAATCTGTACTGTTATTTAACCCATAACTGGAGGGAAGAGACAGATTAATACCTTTCCTAAAAATATTTGTGCGTAAGTGAATGCAATGAATTCAATGCAATGATTTCTTATTCTAAGCCGATATCCACTGCACCACAACGCACATCCGCATATACTAAACTATATCTCACATATTTTACAGTCAAAACTAAGTTTGAGTTTTGTTTAATGGCATATCAATCTCTGTGGGTTATTTAATGCCAAAAAAGATTTTAATGAAATTCTTTTGTTTTTATTCTTTTTTATTTTAGAAAATTGTAAACATCATCTAGTTTTGTATTCAAAAATGTTTTCCTGATAATTTTTTTTTCTTCAAAAATATGTTATGGCAATAATTTTTTCTTCAAAAATGTATTGTTGGTAATATTTTTCCTTCAAAAATATATATTTTTTCTATAAAAGCCTATTTTTATGTATATATTTCTCTAAAAGTGTATTTTTATACTTTCAGGGTGTTTTGACCCCAGTTTGGGGGTTAACTATTTGCCCATACCTGGGAGCCTAACAGTTGCTACCACTATGGGTCAGAGTGAACCTGGGAATAACAGCAATTAAGAGGTGGTTCTATGCTGCTCACAACTTCACACTCAGAGGCCTTGCTGCTGGAAGCAGTTTACCGTCATGCCCAGGACCAATAATATCAGAATGCTGTGAATGTTCATACTGGTTAGATGCTCAAGTATTTTCATAATATATGTTGATGGGCATAACTGATGAAAGAAACCGGTTTGTTTATTTTTTTAATTTGTAGATTTCTTTTTTACATCTTAAGTTTTTGGTTTCATTTTTCATTTTTTTTTTTTTTTAATTATTTTCATTTTTTAATTCATTTTTAATTTTTTTCATTAATCTTTCATTTCTCATTTGTTTTTTATTTATCTTTTCTTTTGAGAGATCAAAATGTCTGTCTTTCATTTCCATTCAGAATATTGGTGGTCATAGCTCTTCACAACTTTTTGTCTTGTGTAGCTCAAAGCAACATCTGACTTTTTATCATTCTTCTTTGCTTCTTTCATGCTATTCATTCACCAAAACTCATGCTTCTTCTAGTGCCTTGTCCTTCCAGGATATAGGCAATCATGGCCTTCCATATCTGCCTATCCCTGGTGGCTCTTAGCATACTTTTTCTTGTTATACCACACAACCCGTGTTCTGCCATCCGCCTGCTCAAGCCAGTCAAGTACGTTACACGCTGTTTTCCTGTGTCTCTTCTTCCCTCTATCTGGCCTGTTAGTATCAGGTTCTCCAAACACACCTTCCTCATTGCATGTCCCAGGAACTTTAGCTGTCTCTTCCTGATGCTCAGAATTAATTTCTTTTTCGTTTCCATCCTTTCTAAAACCTCATCACTGCTCACATGCACGATCCATGAAGGTACTGTTAAGTCCTCAACAGATGGAGAGATTGGAGTAAATTTTTTTTTCTTTTTCTGTCCTTCAATTCTTAATAAATTTTTTTTTTGTTATCTCTACTAAACCTTGTTCAATAAAGCTTGCTAGGTAGGTCAAACATTGTTTTTCTTTATCCTGCTTGCCTTTGATCTATTCTGTGAGTATCAATTTTTCCAAGCACTCTTTTCTCATGTGCTCTAGAAACTGTCTCTTCCTGACGTTAATTGTCTCTTTTTGTTTCCATTTTCTGTTTCAAGTTTGCTCTTGCTCATATAGTATTCTCATCATTCTATAGAACTACATTTCTGTTGCCACAAGTCTCTTCTTCATCTGTGAGAAGATAGTCTAGCAAGAATAGCAAAAGATTCCTTTAAGTAACATATTAAGAGATAGAAACTCTATTTTGAAATTTAACAAGAAAAAATAAATCTTGTTTCCTCCATCTCTTTTCACTTAAGTGGGTCAAAATCATTAAATGTAAATCAAAACAACCAATATAGAATAGCTCCCCCCAAAGACGTCCTTGATTTCTTATTAAAAAAAGACTTAGTTTCTGATGTGTAATTGAAACTATTTTATAAGAACTGTTTCATCCTCACTAAAGGGCAATATCTGTAATTTGTATGGAAGACTTTCGGTTGTTATTTTTCATGTTTCTTAAACAGTCTGAATGAGAGATATTTGAAGACATATTTCTACAGTTTCTTAATAACCAAATTTATGGTTTGATTTATTCAATTCTCATTGTGCTTCAACCACAATCCTCTTGGAATCAATTTCCACTGAAGCCTTCTTTTTCTGTAGATCTAAAATATAAGCTACAATTTTAGAAAATGTAAATTTCACTGAAATATGTTAGAAATTTCCCAAGTTTTCATCTGAAATCAGGAAAATACACATTTTATGAAAAATGTTCATAAAAAATAGCAAAAAAAAAAAAGACAGAGTCAGATTAAATCAAATCCTCCTGGTAGTAGTTTTCTTTTTTTTGGTTAATCATTTCACCCCAAGCAAGGCGAGATCACTTCTAGTGCACAGGGGGTTACAGCGAGAGAAACAAAAAGACAGGGTATAAGAGGTGTCAAAGAAAAGATTAAAGATGGATGGAATTCAAGGAGACAGAAGATAGGAACTGATATTGCATTTAAACTTTTGGAGATTGTAGCTATCATGGAAATAGTAAATGGAAGAGAGGTCCACTGAAAAGAAGTGTGAGAAAAGAAACTATTGAGTAGAAGAGGATGTTGCATTTAACTATTTCAACGGTAAAAAAGTGGAACCTAGATGCCAATCTAGTAGCATACTTAAATTTATGTGGTTGGCTCACCAGAAAAAAAAAGCTTGTCTGAGCAGTTGCCATGAAAATATTTGTAGAAAA
The DNA here is from genome assembly GCA_037127315.1 of Ascarosepion bandense. Classification (NCBI taxonomy): domain Eukaryota; kingdom Metazoa; phylum Mollusca; class Cephalopoda; order Sepiida; family Sepiidae; genus Ascarosepion; species Ascarosepion bandense. The sequence goes on from JBBBDQ010030069.1 coordinate 96,111, forward strand.
GACAGAGGGAAGCCACATCACATCAGTGAAAAGTGAGTGAAGATGAGATGCCAAGTCATAATAGATTAAATTGCAGATCCTTCTTTGGATTTTATCAAGAACATTGAGATTAACAGCAGGAGCACCTAACCAGATATGACATCAGTATTCAATGCACATTTAAGTTTGAGCTCACATTTTGTTTTCCTCATATATCTGTGGGAAAATGAAACAAAATCAATAATGATAAAAAATAAAAAAAAAAGGAAACATAAATACATTTTCCTCTCGTGCTTGTAATAAATGAACTAGAAAGTGTTTTTGGTCAGCTGCACAATTTTATAAGCCCATTTTCTGGAAATAATAGAAGTGCTCTCTTTCCACTTTCGAACACATAGTGTTCAGATATAGTTTTGTAGCTCTACCCATGAAGTGAGTACTAAAATTGAGTAAATACGAACTTTAAGCATTATGGGCAAAATATGTGGAGAAAAAAATGAAAGAGAATACAGTTTGGCTTTTAGGAAGTTAGGAATTCTTTGAAGAATTCTATTTATGGTAAATTGATTTAACTCACCATTCTTAAAGGGTTTTTCTGATTCTTGAAAGCTTTTGATTTGAAATGTTATGCCGATTCTCAAACAAGAATGTTCTCTCCTTTCCTGTTTTACTGAATGATGAGTCAGCATTTATTTCTGAGACTGAGTGTGAGTCACAGACAACCAAAGTGAAGAATGCCAAGGTTTAATTGTTTATAATGTATTTACTGCCAAATAAGATAGAGTCTTTTATTTTAAAAAAATAAAAATACATCCAAAAATCACTTTGTAAAAAAAAAAAAATAGAGCCATTGTGAAAATAGGTAATATTTTCCTTTAAAATATGCTAAGACATACAGCCACATTTCTGATCTGTGAAGTGAAGCAATGTTGAGTCTGGTCAGTATCTAGATCGGTAACCACATAGGAATACCCAGTGTGAGCTTGGACATACAAGTGGTATAATGAATAATAACTGAATAGTTAGAGAGCCATGTCCCTATTCCCATTGGGTTCGTTATAATCATTTACATGCAAATATCCTTGGGAAAGGTAGGAATCCACCTTTACTCCCCCAGCTATGGGTTAATTAGTAAGACTTGTATCACTATATCACTATTATTTCCCCACCTCAAGAAAAATATTCTTACAATCTAAAAATATTTTTTGGGTTTAAGTCAGCTGCATAGGGTTGATAAACCATAAAAAATTAATCAATTAAAAAAATGTGCTATACATGGAGACAAAACTGATACAGACACGTTTGTAGCAAGTTTATTTGTACATTTGCTTTTCTTTTATGCCCTGTTTTCCTTCAGGATGTGGGCAATTGTGACTCTCCACAATTTCCTTTTCTTTATTTTCTGTGAATTGCCATGCATGCTTTGGAAAGATAGTGAAGAGGTTTTCTGTTGCCTTCTTTGGTTCTTTGAATTCAGAGTTGTTTCTTCTTCTAGATTGGCTGCCACTCTGCTATTTAATCAAAGGGCATCAGTGTGAAAGTGAGTGCAACAGACTAGCTCATTATTTCAACACAGGTTGCTGATTTCACTTTATGAGCTAATAACTATTACATTACCTGCATGTTTGACATATAGTTATTCTATAGACCATTTTCCTTCAACAAATGGGCGATCATGGCTCTCCACAATTCCTTTTTTTATTATCGGTGAATTGCCATACATGCTTGGGAAAGCTCTTAATACACGTCGTTATTTCTCCCAAACCCTGCTCTACCATCCAATTGCTTAAGCCCATCAAGTACGTCACATGCTGTTTTCTCCTGTCAAACTATCCCTCTATCCACCCTATGAATATCAGGACTCCTTCCTCATTATGTGTCTCAGAAACTTTAACTGTCTCTTCCTGATGTTAAGTATAAAATTTCTTTTTGTTTTCATTCTCTTCAAAACCTTGTTGTTGCTGACATGTTCAGTCCATGTCATCCTCAGCATCCTTCTGCAGAACAACATTTCTGTTCATTTAAGTTTCTCCTTCATCTCTGAGGAGATTGTGCAGCAGAGCAGATATCATATAATAGTTCAATCTCTATTTACACTATTTATAAGAGCTGATAAAAGAGGGGTTTAATGTAATTGTTAGAGCAGTGGAAATTGGAGCAAGGTGTTTTGTTGCAGGCACTCTGTACCAACTTCTGGGTTAAACTGGAATCAAAGGGCGTAATAGGTCCAAAAGTATAAAACGCCTAATAGAAGTAACTGAAAATACTTTTATGTGGATATGGGATAAAAAGAAATATTCCATGGAGTGTTTAAGCAAACATGACATGATATGACTGATCCTGAATGCATAATGAGGTTTAAGTTGCATTCTCAGAAAGTGAGGTTTGCCGTTTTTCAAAATTTTTCATCACACTCCACCCACGTCTATTGAGCAGGTGTAGAGGCTCATCCCTTGTTCCCTGTTTAGGGTGTGGTTTCCGACTTTCTCTCTTCCAATCTTTTCACTTTTCCTTTTTGTTTATTTTTGTTTTTTCAATTGGAGTAGATAGACTGACCTATCGCTCGGTTCACACTCCACCCATGTCTATTGAACAGGTGTGGAGGCGTATCCCTTGTTCCCTGTTTAGGACGTGGTTTCCGGCTTTCTCTTTTCCAATCTTTTTACTCTTACATAGCCCCCTGCACACTAGTGGCCTCACCGCCTTGCCCGGGGTGATATGATTTAAAAAAAAAAAATCTAATTTCACCATTAGACATTTGAACTAGTCTATCTACAACACACTTGTATATCGTCATAATGGGGCCTCACAATGGTTTCACTTGCACATTGGCCTCCAATGTGCAAGTGAAACCGTTGAGAGGAAATCCCTAAAACAGTGCACATTTTCTCCTGATGACCCCAATTTAAATATAAATTCAAGAGGAACACATTAAAAAAAATTCAATAAATTCATATGCTGTAGAGAAGCTTGGTAAAAATGCTCTTGGCATGAGGAGCATTACACATTCAACTCGCTTTAGGTGAGTTTCAATTACTTTCCGGTAATTTCTTTCTTATTATTGTTTATCGGAATGGTAGCAATCGGATATCGTGGACTGAGCATACAAGCAACGACGAAGTGTTAGAAAGAATGGCAACAAAAAGGAAATTGATGCTGAGCATCAGGAAGAGACAACTGAAGTTCCTGGGACATGCAATGAGGAAGGAGAGCCTGGAGAACCTGATACTGACTGGTCAGATAGAAGGAAGGAGAGACAGAGGAAGGCGGTGGATAACATATCTGCAGAGTCTGATCAGGTGGATGACGGAACGGGGGTTGCCAGGAGCAACAGGAGCAAACATACTAAGAGCCACAAGGGATAGGGAGACGTGGAGATCCATGATCGCCTACGTCCTGAAGGGACAGGGCACATAGAAGAAGAAGAAGAAGCAAAACATTGGTTAATTGCCAGTGTATTTGAACTTCATAAAATCATGAATAATAAAGACTTCTTGGTTCACATGCTTTAATAATTTAATAAATAGTTATAAATTTATGAATACAAAATTATTTTCATAAATATTTCTTTATAAATTGGTAAATGATGAATATTGCCTTACATTAATTTTAATACAGTTAATTGTTAGACTGTTGGAAAAATAAAAAATTATTATTGTGAATAAACAATCTAATAAATAGTTTATTTTTTGTTCTAAAATGTAATTTAATAATTTAGAAAATGTTTTTAAATTTATGAACACAAAATTATTTTTATATTTATTTCTTTACTAGCAGTAAAGCCCGGCGTTGCTCAGGTGTAATGAAAGCTTTAAAACTAATCCATGGTCCTGGAGATCAGACTCAGCCTAAAGAATATTTGTGTGAAGTTTGGTGAGAATCGGATAAAAATTGTGGATTTGTATAAAGGACATACAGACAGATAAACAGACACACACACAAACATCTTGCCTTTTATATATATATATATTATCGATTTTCTGCACTATTGCAAGAACTGCAACCTTGAAACTTCTGAATATCATTTCTTATGTCTTTGTTTATGAGTATATCATATTTGATTAAAATTGGACCACTCCTTCTATAACCTGATATTTTTGATTATGGATTTTTGATATTTATCGGGGGTACCACAATACAAAACCTAGCTAAGAACACTTGCAGATGCTTATAGTATAACTGTGTAAATTTTCAAGAAAATTGGTTCAGCCGTTTCAGAGTCTATAGGTAATGGACATACACACACACACAAAGTTCCATTTATAAATAGATTTTTTCTTTAGTTAAGTGCCATACGTGATAAATGCTTGGGCGATCACGTCTCGAAAGAGACATGACTGACTGGGCAGAAGATTATCCCGCAGTAGGTTGCCATTGCTTTCTGCAGTAGACTGGTTGCCGACCAAGGCTATAGAACCCAATCTGTCCTGTTATTTAACCCATAACTGGAAGGAAGAGACGGATTAATACCTTTCCCAAGGGTATTTGCACGTAAGTGAATACAATGGATTTAGATGAGATAAATTGGTAAATTATTTTTTGATAAATAATACAAATGCATTAATTGTTAGAGTTTGAGTTTTGTTTAACATCATATCAACACCTCTGTGGGTTATTTAATGCCAAAAAAGGTGGGGTTTTAAGGTATTTTTTTAATGTTCAGTTATAGTGAGAAGGTGATTTAGTCAGATTTTGATAAAAATGTTTTTATTATTTTAGAAAACTGAAGTTTTGGTTTTGTATTCAAAAATGTATTGCTGGTAATATTTTTTTTTCTGAAAAAGTGTTTAATTGGAATATTTTTTCCTTCAAAAATGTATTGTTGGTAATACTTTTCCTTCAAAAATGTATATATTTCTATAAAAGTCTACTTTCATAGTGTTTTGACCCCAATTTGGAGGTTAACTATTTGACCATAGCTGGGACTCTAACAGGTGCTACCACTCCAGGTCAGGGTGGACCTGGGAACAGCAGCAATTAAGAAGCGGTTCCATGCTCCTTACAACCCCCTAATCCGAGGCCTTGCTGCCGGATGCAGTTTATCGTCATACCCAGGACTACATTAGTTGTTAAAATGTTGCAAATCTAAAAGTGTTCCTGTAAATAAACAAAATATTTTCCGGCTTTTAATAAACTGGGACTGATAAGCCATACAAATATATTCTACAAATATATTCAAGGCAATTTTTTTATGAGCTTTTTGTCCTGGTGCCCTATGCACATGAGTTTAAGTGCACTACTAGGTTGGCATTTAGGTCCCACCATTTACCATTAAAATAGTTAAATTTAACTGCCACTTATTCTCCAACAGTTTCTTTTCTTGCACTTTCTGCCTGTGGAACTCCTTTTTGTGTACTTATTTCCCTGATAGTTACAATCTCCAAGAATTTAAATGCAATAACAATTGCCATCTTCCATTTTCTTGAATCTCATTTATCTTTTATGCTTTCTTTAATACACCCTGTACCCATTCTTTTCTCTCCCTGTAAACCCCAGTGTACTAGTGGCAGTCCCACCTTGCTTGGGGTAAAATGATTAAAGTAAAAAATTAAATTCTAAAGAACAAAAAAAAAAAATCATATAAATTCACTTGCATCATGTTTAGGATTTATTGCCATTCTAATTGTCACTTTTTAAAATAATGGACATTGCTGAAGAGTTAAAGTAGTTAAAATAAAACTGGTGTCATGAAAAAAAAACGTCATTTTAGCATTTCATATTTTTCTAGGCATGAAGATCTATTTTTCCCAAATACAGAAACAAGGAGCAGTAATTCAGATTGCTACCATAAATATGTAATGGAACAGAATGTGAATTATTTTGGCAAAAGATAGATGATCAGTTAGTTTGATAGAAGGAAAGAAATTAACCAAACTAAACTGTGCAATTGTCAAAGAACAATTTTGAGGGGAAAAAAACAACCAAGAGAGAAATGTGAAATGCATTTTCATTCACTTTCCTCCCAGCAAAACCTAAATTTCTGAACTGAAATACAGTACTAATCAAAATGGCATAAGACAGGCTCATTATTCAGTCAAAAGAAAAAAAAAAAGAAGGAATGACTGCAAAAGACATTCGACTTTTGCATACATTTTAAAATTTAGCAAGGAACAAAAAATATTGTGATTAAAAAATAAAAATTCCTTCTGAAAGAAAAAAAAATTTTTTCTTTTTTTTTTTGTTGCTATAGTTGTCCTTTTTTTGTTTTTCCTGTCAAACTCAATCACACTTGAATGGAGAAACTTGTTTCTAGAAAAGTCAACCCATTAAGTGATCATGTACAAACTCACATAGTAAGAAAGGAAATTTTAGATGTTTTTTTTTTAGAATTAATGAACCTGATTTGTGAGAAAGAAGATACCCCAGATAAAATTGTATTGGTTCTACTGATTTATTTAAATTAGCTTAATTTGTAATTTTACTGAAATTTATGTGTGTTGTGGCGCAGTGGATATCGGCTCGGAACGAGAAATCGGGGAGATGAGTTTGAATTCTAGTTGAATTTCCTGCATTCACTTACATGCAAATACCCTTGAGAAAGATATTAATCCATCACTTCCCTCCAGTTATAGGTTAAATAACAAAACAGATTTGATTCTATAGCCTTGGTTGGCAACTAGTCTGCCACAGAAAGTAATGGCAACTTACTGTGGGATAATCTCCTGCCCAGTCAGTGATGTCTCTTTTGAGACATGATTGCCCAAGTGCATATCACGCATGGCACTTAACTGACTGATATTTTATACCAAATTTTACCAACAGCAATATATATGTTAATGTTATATGTTAATGCATGTGTATGTGTGTGTGGTGTTCCTTCTTGCTTGATGTATCTCCAAACTCTAATTGGCATTTTGGGCTCCTCTGTTTGCTGATGACTATACATTCAGTTTTCTTGTAGTTTATATGTAGTTCTTTCTTTTGACTTTCTTCATCTACATGCTTCTCTTTTTCTTCATTTTTTCCCCTTACACTGACTCATTAGCCTTTTCTCTCTTTTTTTTCCTCTTTTCTTTCAATTGTATCAAACTGGACTTTTCTAGACATATGTTGTTGTTAATTCTTCTGCATTATATATACAGGTTCTATTGGAAGCACAATTTTTCTTTTTAAGACTTTTTCTTTAAATCATTTCACAACCAAGCAAAGGAATAAAGCTGCTAAGATACATGTGTTTACTGAGTGTGAGAGAATATAAAAGAAAAAATTATAGGGAGAGAACAATGACAGGAATTAAGAAAACAGAAGATAGCTGTAGGGATCTCGGTCATGTTTATCAAATGGGTCTTGTGTCAAACATAACTGAAGTCCACACAATTGGAAATGATGAAAAGGTTGAAAAGATAAATCTCTCGTTTGTATAAATAAGTGAAAATTTATTTATGGAGCAGAATAACATACATTTTGTAAGTATGAAATTATTAAACTGTAAAAATGTTCTTAAAAAAAGTTAAAGAAGTAAAGAGTTTAAAGAATCCAAAGTTTGTTTGTTATAGTGAAATGTGTTTTGTGCAGTGTTTCGCTATGTGTATCAACAGTAGTAGTCATAAAATCTTTGTTCCTCTCTTTCTTTTGAGAGTAATGTTTATTTGTATTCACCACATAACAATCAACATTACATTTAAATTTTTGAAAATCAAAGTTCACTGATAAGCAAGAAGCCAAAAAAGAAGTGCAGGAGAAGAAACTGTTGGCATAAAAATTATGGTTATATCTAGCCATTTCATTTTTAAATTTATTAAGTTTAGGTACCATAGCAGAAAGATCATCAGAACAATTACCATAAAAGTATTTATAAAAACTGAAGAAAGCTCCATTACAGCAGTGGGCCAGTAGAGATGCCAGGTCAGGACAAATAACATTGCTGATTCTTTTTTTTTTTTTTAAATCAAGAATCTCTAAATAATCACCCAAAAATATATATTTTTTCCTTTTTTAACTCCCACAATTTTAATTTCCTGTTCCATTTTTGTTTTTTGGTATAAATCTAATTAAATTATGCATTTAATAAATGAAAAAATGGCACCCGTGTTTTATAATTTATTTCAACCTTAAGCAAGGTTATTATCAAAAGTAAAAATTCAAATTGAAAAATGGTCAGTTCATAATATGCACCTGATGATTGTGTAATGCATGAAACACCGAGCCATAGTTTAAACATAGGATCATATATATATATATATATATATATATATATATATAAAGAAATTTGTGTTTCATCAAAAACTGGTATTTTTACATTATAAAATTTTTAACATAAGCAATTTTTACAATTACAGGGATCAATATTTAGAGATAAAATTATTAATACTAGTAAATAAAACTAAATGTTCACTTATACCATACCATTTCTAGATATATCTATACCTTTTCAACTTCAAAATGATAATTATCAACTTCAAAATGGACTTATTTTTAGGTAAAAAAATTAATCAACTTCAAAATGGATAAATCGACTTCAAAATGGAAAACAACCTCAAAATGAGAAATAATCAACTTCAAATTGGATTAATCAACTTTAAATTGAGAATTAATATAATACTAATAAATTTAATTTTGATTCCCTTATTTTTACTTAAAAGGGATATAAAAAATATAAACGTTCCTAAGAAATTTATTTAAAAGATTACATCATCTAAGTTAATTACAGAGAGAAGTAATCTCTGTATTCCAGATACAAAGTTAGTGCAAGTCTCAGGGGAAATGTTATTAATTGCCTTGGAGATTAACGCTTCTAACTTACTGAGATGGAATTCTTTAGGAGTTAAAGATCCCTAGCCAGCACCTCTTAAAATCCTAACTATTGAGTCTGCCATACTTCTTTTTACATCAACTTTAATGACTGACCAAACCTTTTCCATGGGATTTAATATTGAACTATAGGGGGCAAGTCTGAAAATTTTGTGTTGCCTAAATTCAACCTCCTCCCAAACTTCTTCAATTGAAGTATGGCAAGGAGCGTTATCAATAACTAAGACAACTCCCCGGTCCATTCTTTTGCATCCTCTTTTTTGAAAGAACCTCTTTTAATTTTATGATGAATTAATCCATTATAACTAATACATCCAATAAACAATGGATATTATTTCCCCTGGATCCGGCCACGACTGTAGTGCACCTCATGCCGTTTTTAGAGCAATCTTCTCTTCTTGAAATATGGAGATTAAAATTGGTTTCATCCATGTAAAGAATTGGCACACTTTGGGACTGAAATTCTAATAAAGCTACTTCGTAATCCTTACATTTCACCTTATTGACATTATTATTGTCAGCTTCTGGTTCATAATGAACTACTTTTAAAGTAAAGGCCATGAAGTCTAAGTGCTTTCTTATGCATTCTTTGTCACACGAACCTCATACTTTTCGACCAACTTATTTACAATGTCTTGAAGAGTGACCCTAGGAGAGTTTTCAATTAATTCGGCCATTAACCATGAATTTATCTTATATTTTCTAAATAAATAATTTTCACAATTAATTTATCCTTTGTTTCCTGTTTAGGATGCGGTTTCCGGTTTTCTCTTTCCCAATCTTCTCACTTTTTTTTTTTTTTCCCAATTGGAGTAGATAGACTAAACTATCGCCTGGTTCACACTCCACCCACATCTATTGAACAGGTGAAGAGGCTCATCCCTTGTTTCCTGTTTAGGATGCGGTTTCCGGTTTTCTCTTTTCCAATCTTCTCACTCCTCTGTAGCCCTCTGCACATCAGTGGCGTTACCGCCTTGCTCGAGGTGATATGATTAAAAAAAAAAAATTCTTGCATAATTTTATATTTTCTTACTCCTCCCCTAGAGTCACTCTTATCAGCACCCTGGTCTAACCAAGGGTACGCTGTTAGCAGAGGCACACCAGTTGTTCTTGCCAGGTCTTTCCAATTTCCTGCTGTGGCATGTGCAATAAAATCTGGGCCTTTTTTTTTTGCCAGCCACAGTTTTCTTGAGGTAAGTCCTCTTTGGAGCTGTTGCTAATTCTTCTTCAGCTTCTTTTGTAGAGGTTTCTCCAGCATCATCATCAATCATCATTTTGGCCCATTTGGAACTTTCTCCTCTTACTTTTACTGTAGGCTCACTCAATGCTTTCTTGGCCTCTAAGTTGTTTGTATTTTGTTTCTTTCTTCATCTATATAATGAAGATGAACAGTTAATTTCTTTACTCATGAGGTAAATTAATTGAAAAAATAATTTTCAATTTACCAAAAAATATCTTAATTTGAAGTTGTTTATTCTTATTTTGAAGTTGATTGCTTTTAGGTTTTTGACATGTTCTCAATTTGAAGTTGATTAACCCATATTGAAGTTGATTGTTCCATTTTGACGTTATTGATCCAATTTGAAGTTGATTAATCATTTTACTTGAAAATAAGTCCATTTTGAAGTTGGAAAGGTATAGAATGATTGTCATCTCTGCAAAACTAAGAATAGACACAAGATAATTATATATATAGAATATATATATATATACATATATATATATATATATATATATATATAAATAGAGCCAAGATTCATTATATATATATATATATATATATATGTATTTGCAAGTTTTGTTAAAAATGACAGACAAGGTGGTATGGCTAAGTTTTTTCATGTGATATTATATTTCTTTTTTTTTCAGAACATAAATTATATAAAATTTGTCTGAATGTTTTAGTCATGCAAGTGTTTTCAGCTATACTTTTAGACATTAACAGGAATTAATTTTATTTTACTTTTAACTGAATATATAGATTGTTTTATGTATAGAGAGTTATAGGAAGGTTTTATTTTCCAAACAGGGTCAGCACATATAGCTATATACATACATAAAATAATCCAATAACGAGGTTTATTGTATGTACCAGCTGCAAAATGAAGCTTTTCTAACTCCTATCTGTGATAAATCTGTTTTTATTTTAGTTGTGCCCAACAAGCAAACTTTTCTGAAGTATCTTAACATCATTCATTTATTTTTTTTCTTTTGTCTGCTGTCAATTTCACACTACTCAACAAACATTTCGCACACATTGCCTACAATATGGTAATTTAGAATTTCCAGGAACTGAGATATTTTTTTCAGTTTTTCCAGATTTTATCACAGAAATAAAAGTTGTTACTGCCTATTGTGAAGCTAATTTCCTTTTGTTTTCCCCATTTCAATTTGTGTTAAAATTGTGAATTCCCAAAACACTGCCAATACATATATTTTTCTAAACAAAAAAAAATTAGCCTTCCTGTTTTTAACTCTCAGAAAACTGTATACTGTGTATATCAAGGAGTAATGCCCCCTGTTTCAGCCAATCTAATTTTTTTGTTTGTTGCCAGGGGTGGAGTAGGGGTAGACATAAAGACGACATAAAATCTTGGCGGTTAAAATTCCTAGTCTAAATGTTGAACGACAGTTCAGATAAAAAATAATTTTTCTGCATGTATCGTACTCTGCTGCAATTTTATTTTGCTCTATCAACTACATACACGCAGGAGAACAAGATTCTATTTTCTATGCAGAATTATTTACCCATCAGATTTAACAAATGATCTCTTTATTTTTCATTTTAAAATATGGCAAGTGTGTGTTGAGTTTTTTGGTAGGGGATACCTAACTGATTATTCTCCTAAAAAGTATCGAGTAACAGGCAGAGAAAAGAAAAAGACAGAAGGAAACAAGACAACGCTGCCTCAGAAACCACAACATGGTTGGCGGAACATAACTTTAACAAAATGTCCAAGGAAATGACTTCATTAGACAGACTCTCCCTGACTACCCACTGCCGACTGCTTGCTTTCCTATCACTTTTACTGGCATGAGACAGCTGACAAAACCAGTTTTGGGACATGTTGCAGAGAGGCCTGTATCTAGACATGCCAAGCTGCTGTGTTTGTAACAGGGGAAAACACAGATGTAACTAGTTTTGCCAGATGTGTTAGCATGTAACTAAAGGCCTCTTTTTCATCTGTACTGACATGTCTTTGTCACATTTTTAAAGACATGATTTGTTAAATCTGTTAAATGAATCCGTTTGGTTTATTTTATGACGCATCAACCTTAATGGGTTATCCAATGCTGACAAGATTTTTACAATAGATATGTATGAATAGAATATATATTCTTTGTTAGAAATGTTTGTAGATCAGCTTTCTTTGGCATATTTTTGTAAAGTGGTTTTTGTTGAGAGTCAGATGTATTGCTGGTAGGTATTTCTTTCCCAAAAATGTATTGCTGGTAATATTTTTCCTTCAAAAATGTATTCCTGGAAATTTTACTATAAAAGTTTGTTTTTATATTTTCATAGCATTTTGACCCCAGTTTATTGATAAACTATTTGCCCATAGTTAGGAACCTAACAGGTGCTACCACCCTGGATAAAGGTAGATCTGGGAACAACAGCAATTAAGAGGTGGTTCCATGCTCTTCACAACCTCCCAATCAGAGGCCTTGCTGACAGATGGAATTTATTGTCATACCTAGGACCATAAATGATCCAGCATACTTGAAATGGTGTGGCTAGTAGAGGTTTGAACGTTTGTTTAATATATTTCTCTTCAGATAAATAATTTGGGCTGTACATAGAAATTGTCATATATGACAGTGAATGCCAGACAATTTCTTCACAGATGAAGAGGAGACGTGAAAGAGATGTGATTCTCCAGAAGAGCACTGAGAATACCATGTATGAAATATGTGAGCAATGAGGAAGTTCTCAGGAAAATGAAATGAATACTTAGAATTAGAAAAAGTGAGATGAAATTTTCTGGAAACGAGGGAAGAGGGCTTGGAGAATTTGACACTGACAGAACATACTGAAGGTAAGAGAAGCAGATGAAAACATAGATTAACTTAATTAACAAACCTGTGTAAACAGACAGCAAAAAAATATGGAACAGCAGGAATAGTAAGGAGACAAACATTAGTTAGAGCTACAAAAGATACGATTTTGTGGAGAGTCAGAATCGCCTACATTTTAAAGGCACATTAGAGCTGATAAATGCTGAATTGATGTAACAAATTATTTTAAAGAGAAGTAACTTACAATTGAATATCTCAGGCTTAAATCTGAAAGATAACAAATTACTAATTTGTACTAAGAAACATAATTCTCCCCTAATGGACACAAACGACTACATTGAAAAATTAGAATCTCTTTTAAATAATGACGTCTACATACAAACCACTGAACAAACAATAAACACTGAAATACAAAATTTCAATAAAACAGTAAAAAACTATTAAAAAATGAAAAGAAATCTTGGTCCAAATTACTAGAATATCACCCCACTATACCCACACTATATGGCTTACTCAAAACTTATAACCCAAACATTCCCATTAGACCTGTTATAGCTGGTATTAACAGTGATCCCCATAAATTAGCTGGAGCTATCACTAAAATACTTACACCATTCCTAGGTACCATTAACATCACACATATCAGACACTCAGGTGACTTACTCCATAAAATTAGAAATATTAATATGACTAACTTATCTATGACAAGTTTGGATATTAAATCCCTCTATATTAACATAGCCATTAAAAATGTCTAAACATTCATAGAAGCCATCTCAAAAAATCCAAAGACAAACTCCCCGTACCTATCCACAAAATCATAAAAGTATGTACATTAATCACTCCCCATTGTTATTTCTCTTTTAACAACACTTTTTTTTAAAGAAAAAATTAGCTTACCAATAGTGCCTTCTATCAGTGGTGTTCTCGCTTGCCTATTTCTAGAATTCTTAGAATTCAGTTTTTTTTAATCATCTCACCCCAAGCAAGGCATTCCACTGCCACTATTGCGCATGGGGTTACATAGGGGAAGGTAAAGAGAAGGAGTGGTTAGACATAGGGAATGTTAGGAGGAAGGTGACAGATGAGTAAGGATAGCGAGGATGAGGGTTGGGCAGATGGGAAGAGTGTTGGATAGAATGGAAGCAGGTTAGTGTGTTAGGAGGTGTCTACTGACCTTACATTTAAACTCCTGAAGATTGTAGCCATCGGGGAAGCAATCGTGTGGAAGAGAATTCCACAGTCGGGAAGTGTGAGAAAAGAAACTGTTGGAGTAGAAGTTATGACTGCATTTTATTGGTTTCACTGTAAAAGGGTGGGATCTAGTTGCTAACCTAGTATTACGTTCAAATTCATATTTAGGGGGCACCAGTGATCTAAGTTTATCGGAGCAGAAGCCGTGAAAGTATTTATAGAAGAGATACAGGGAAGCCACGTCGCACCTGTGGGAGAGAGACTGCAGGCGGTCTGCCAAGTCGGTATCTATCACATTACAGACCCTCCTCTGAACCTTATCGAGAAGCCCCAGGAGAACAGCAGGGGCACCCGACCAGATATGGCAGCCGTATTCAATGCACGGGTGGATGGTAGATTTATATATGTGCAGGATAGATTTAGACAGAAAAAACTTCTGGGCCCTACACAGAGAACCGACTTTCATAGCAGCGGATTTAGCAATGGATTCGATATAGTCATTCCATTTGAGGTCTGCTGAAAGTGTGAGACCAAGGAGGCATAGTGTTTTACTCTCTGGGAGGCAAGCCTGGTCCATGCTAATGAGAGGTAGGTGAGATTGTTGATGATGGTTAATTGAGAGTAGCTTCGTTTTAGAAGCATTAAAATTTACTAGCCATTTCTTACCCCAGTCCAATATGGATTGGAGATCTTTTTCAATCTCGGCTGCGAGGTTAGCTTTGACGCCTATACCAGATTTTTGTAGGAGGCAAGAGTAAACTGTGGTGTCATCAGTGTACAAATCTATTTGGGCTCTTATGGAGTCAGGGAGATCATTAATGTATATCAAGAAGAGTGTAGAACCTAAGATGGAGCCTTGGGGGACACCTGCATTTGTATGGTAGTTCTGAGAGACATGTCCGTTTAATACCACCTTCATTGTGCGGTTAGAGAGGAATGACTGGATTAGTTCAAACAAATGTCCAGTTATACCATATCTCCGCAGTTTACATAGAAGGCCAGCATGCCAAACTCTGTCGAATGCCTTAGATATATCTAATGCAACGGTTCGGGCTTCGCCATTCCTGTCGAGTGCCTGGTATATGTACTCGGTGATGGTCGTTAGCATATCAGCAGTAGACCTGATGAAGCAAAAACCATATTGCTTGTCCAAGAGGAGCCTGTGTGCTGTGAGATGCTGAACCACCTCGGTGTTGATAATGGCTTCGAACACTTTGCCAAAGATTGGAAGAAGGCTAATAGGGCGGTAATTTGCAGGGTCAGAGGGTTCTCCAGTGTTTTTAAATAAAGGAACTACAGAGGAAGATTTCCAACAGGCAGGAAAGCAGGAAGCAGATAGGCAGAGGTTGTAGAGCTTAGAAAGGACAGAGGAGAGTTCAGGGGCACATTTCTTTAAGACTATGGTTGGGATTCCGTCACCACCGCTCGCTTTGTGAGGGTCAAGTTTTAAGATTATCTTAGAGACAAGCGAAGGTGTAATGTGGACATCATTCAGCTGTGCCTCGGTTCTAGGTGAGAAGTTAAGTGTAGAAACTCCAGATGAGTCCAGACTCGAATTGTTCAAGAATCTGCGGGCAAAGCATTCAGCCTTATCTGTTGGGGAGGTGAGGACCTCAAATTTGTTGATTAGCGGGGGTATTGTGGACTTGCTCTTGTTAAGTACTCTTTTACAGAGTTGCCAGTCATCTTTAGAGCCGAATTTAGAGCATGCTATGTGTTGCTTCATTCTGGCAGCAAACAACATCTTAGCTTCGTTAAGTATCCTTTTACACTTATTACGAGCTGAAGTGAAAAGGCGCCTGTTTTGGTCCGACGCGTAGTTACGATAGAGTCGGAAGAAATGATTCCGATGGGCAATGGCAGCCGAGCACGCGGGTGAGAACCATGGAGACGAATGAGATTTAAGCTGGAATTTCCTAGCAGGGATGAAGGCATCGATGCCAGCCTTAACCCAGGAGGAGACCTCGGATGCACATTCTTCGATGGGAAGACTAAAGACGTTGTTCCAAGGGATGTCACAGAGGAAGTCTCGGAACGAATCCCAGTTTGCTCTTTGATAGCAGTAGGATATTCTACTTGTCTGGGTTTCATGTGTCGGGCGGGAGTGGAGTGAAATATTGACGGACACTACAGTGTGGTCAGAGTTTCTGAGTGGGCAGAGTTGTCTAGTAGTGCAAGAGTCTGGGATGGAAGTGAAGCAGAGGTCTAGAAGTGAGTCCCTTCCGTTAAGGTTGTCGGAGAAATGTGTGGGGAAGTCCATTACTTGTGTAAGGGATTGGGTGACTGAAAAGTTCATAATGTGGACACCAGCAGGGTCAGTGACAGCATTCTTCAGCCACTTGGTGTGGTGGGCGTTAAAGTCACCAAACACGAATACATGGGCAGAGGGATGGGAAGAAATGGCTTTGTCAATATTGTCAGAAATGATGTCAAGTAACGAACAGTCAGGGGAGGAAGGAGAGCGGTAGAGAAAGAAGAGATAGCTAATCGAGCTGAGAAGTGAGAGGCGAAAGCACATGAAAGAATGATCTGGGGATTCAAAAGATGACACCCTACCTAAGGGAAGGTGTTCGCTGTCATAGACACCAAGCCCATGCATATGAATATTGGAGTCCTTCCTAAAGAGGGGAAGATAGCCAGGAACGTAGAACTCAGATGAGGGGATAGAAGGGTTAAGATTAGTTTCACATAGGGCTAATATATCAGGTGAGTTATTATGGAGGAATGAATCTACGCTGAGGAAGTTGGTGCGGATGCCGCGTATGTTAGTGAAAGAGATGCAGACAGGTTTGGGCGTTTTCAAATGAGCTGGTTTAGTTTTGCTATTATGTTTGCTTTTTTCCATAATGATTTAGTTAAGGAGAGGTCTTAGAATAGAATCAGTCAGTCAATCATTTGCAACTTGTGAAGGATGGAGACTGGCACGGCCTACAACATAATGTGGCCTTGGGGTTGCTCACCGAACGTTCATGCAGGGACGCCCGTCCATGTGCGATATGCCACTACAAGAATCCCGGTATTATTCAACTGTTGATCAGAGCAGCCTCTCAAGACACTACGCAAGAGTTCGGGCTCCTAACTACCAGTCGGAAGCAGCAACCAGGAAACTGCCAACCCGGTACCCTCAGAAAGTAAAGATGCTGCCACCATACTCCGTAACTGCAAACAGCTTCCAGCTGAACTAACACTAAGACCGGAGAAGGGGGATGAACCGGGAACTCCTTTCTAAACAAGAAACAAGGCAATCACCTCTAAACTCATTCAAAAGAAGGGGGTGGAGTGTGAGACCGGGCTGATAGTAGGAACTATCTACTCCAATTAAGTTCTTTCAAATATATCATACCTAAGAATTCTACTTAGTTGAGATATATAGATGACCTCCTATTATTTTATCCCCATGATACTAACCTATTAAAATTAATAACTAAACTCACTAAGGTAGAACTTACCATCGAATTCACATATGAACTTGAAACTAACAATTCTTTACTTTATGGAATGTTATGGCTATTACTGCTGGGTTGGTTCTTTTGCCTAAACATCCAAAACTTGTTGAATGGCTTTCGCCGCTGAAATAAATAGGCAAAGAGAAAAGGAAAGATACAGAGACACTAGAGGGACAGTTTGGACACTGATTTTATTTTTTGGTTCCAATGGCCTCTTGTTGGGGAAATTCCTTCCCAAACAGTTTGGCATGTCTTTACCATCCAAAGTCCAACAGAGAAAGAGATCGAGTTTATTTTTGGCACCAGGAGGCCTCTCTTTTTGCGCATGTGTCAATTGTCTTTCCTGTCAGAGGACTCCTGGGAGATTTTTATGTTTATTTTATTTCGTACTTTTATTTTGTTTTGTATTTTTATTTTATTTCGTAGTGTTTTTTTAAATTTTATTTTGTATTTTTATTTAATCCCTACAACTTTTCTTTGATATCTTAATAATACATAATAATAAGTTAGAATTTAATGTTTACCGTAAACCAACTAACAAAAACGACCTTATTAATTTCTATTCCCACCACAATGAAAAAATTAAATCTGGTTTAATTATAGGTTTCTACCTTAAAGCCCTAAGCATATGCAGCTCGAATTATTTATTTGAAGAGAAATATATTGTTCAAACATTTAAACTTCTACCCACACCATTTCATCCTCAATGATAAAAAACATGCTTATAAATCCACAAAAAAAACAAAAACATGAATAACCCCAAAATTACATAAATTTCATAACCTTCCAAAATCTTTTCATATAAACTCACAAATAAATTAGCTATCCCAAACACTAGAATAAAAGAAACATCATGAAATGTAAAAGTGTGAATCTACGAACACAGAGTTTGGGGTTTGAGTTTTGTTTAACAACATATCAACCTCTCGGGGTTAATTAATGCCAAAAAGAAACATCATGAAATGTTGGTTGGTTGTTTTGTTTTTATGGCAAATCAACCTCGGCGGGTCATTTATTGCCAACTAAATTTTATTTAATTATTGCTGGTAATACCTTTTTTCTTTCAACAATTTATTGTTGTTTTTTTTTTATTATATAATTTTTGTGTCTAGTAATACTTTTTTCTTTTCGAGTATCAAGATTCATTGGGATTTGTTTTTAAGGGCAGGGTCCCCAAGTCCTACCCTTGTTATTTAACCAATAACTGGAGGGAAGGGATGGATTAATACCATTCCCAAGGGTACCAGTGCTTAAGTGAATGTAGGGTATTCAACTGGAATTCAAACTCGGCTCACTGATTTCTCTTTCTGAGCCAATATCCATTGTACCACAACGCAAATCTGTCACTAAACGCTTACAGCACCTGGTATTCCCAAGTGGTCACCCATCTAAGTACTGACCAGGCTCAACGTTGCTTAACTTCAGTGACTGAGCGAGAACCAGTATATTCAACGTGATAGGCTGTAAGCCTTTCGTGAAATGTAAAAGTGTGAATCTACGAACACAGAGGCTTACGTTTGGGGCTTGTGTTTGAGTTTTGTTTAAACCTACATATCAACCTATTGGGGTTATTTAATGCCAAAAAGCTAGGGTTTTAAGATATTCTTTTTAAATGTTCGGTTATAGTGAAAAGGTTGATTTAGTCAGATTTTAATAAAAAATCTTAATTTAATTTATTTTTATTAATTTTTTGTTTTAGTAAACTGAAGATGTTTTCTAGTTTTGTATTAAAAATGTATTACTGGTAATAATTTTTTCCCTTCAATAATGTATTATGATTTTTTTTTTCCTTCAAAAATCTATTGCTGGTAATGTTTTTTTTATAAAATATTGTATATATTTCTATAAAAGTCTTTTTTTTATACTTTCAGGGTGTTTTGACCCCAGTTTTGGGGTTAACTATTTGCCCATAGCTGGGACTCTAACAGGTGCTACCACTCTGGGTCAGGGTGGATCTGGGAACAACAGCAACTAAGAAGTGGTTCCATGCTCCTCACAACCTCCCAATCAAAGGCTGCTGCTGGATGCAGTTTACCGTCATACCCAGGACAAAGACTTATGTTTGGACATACGTTCCACCTCTATTGTATTACACTGAAATAACATAGGACACAATTAAGATTTCTCTAATCTTAGTTTAAATAAAAAAGAACAAAACCTTTTAAAGAGGAAGTACTTTGAAAACATATTAATAGTATCACTACCAACAATAAATACATGATTAAAACATTACATTACTTCTGCATTTTTTCACAAATCTATAATCCATGAATCCAAAATATGTCTACCAATCGATATAATTAAATAATTTAAAGATACTTTATATCTTTTTATATTACTTCATAATTAATCTTTTCTGTTTTCTTACTATTATTTTCTATTATTATTTATATATTTCTCTCTATTATTATATTTTATTTTTATCATAATTATCATTTTTATTATTATTACTATTTTTATTAGAATATATTATTATTTTTTTTCTCCCATTTGTTATATATTTAATTGTATGTCATTTATATTAATTATAATATTGTAATGATATAATATGGTACTTTATATATTACTATTATAATTTTATATGTATGTTTTAATATTTCTAGCTTGGCTGCAGTAACTCTCTCACTGACGTGACGTGACGTGCCTTCCCTGTGCCTCTTCTATAAATACTTTCATGGCTTATGGCTTCTGCTTTGATGAACTTAGATCACTGGTGCCCACTAAGTATAAATTTACATGAGCTACTAGATTAGCAACTAAGTCCCACCATTTTACAGTGAAACTGATAAAATGTAACTGCAGTTTCTACTCTAACAGCTTCTTTTCTCACACTTTCTGTCTGTGGAATTCCCTTCCATATATTTGCTTCCCCAACAGCTACAATCTCCAGGAATTTAAATGTAAGACCAATAGACATTTCCTATCTCACTAACTCGCATCCATTCTATGAAACTCTTTTCCCATCTACTCCGCCCCCATCCTCGGTATCCTCATCTGTCTATGACTCTCCTATTGACATTTCCTATAACTAACCCCTCTTTCTCATCACTTTCCCCTATGTAACCCCTTGCACAACAGTGGCAATAGAATGACTTGCTTGGGGTGAGATGATTAAAAAAAAAATTACTTATATTACTTAATTATGACATTGGAATTATTTTAATACATATTATTTCATTGAAAGATTCTGTTAACAACTTATTTTCAAAATTTATTTATTTATTTATAAAAAGTTTACCTAATACTTGTATACATTACTTTGCTAGAATTTTACAAAGAAATCTATTTTGTTTTATAATTCACACACATACTAACTTTAGTTACTCATAAATACACACACATTCATACATGATTCTCTCATTTTATTTTAAAAAAGAAAATTTTTTGTCACTTTTATACATTATTTTGCTACAATTTTGAACTGAAATGTATTTCATTTTGTCATTCACACACACTATCTTACCAACATATAAATACACTTAAGTTGTCTATAGTTTAAATACACTTGACACATGCATTAGTTTTGCATGCATGCACTTTTATTTAAAATATTCATCCATTGCTTTGTGACATGTATCTGACAAATGAAATCAAACCTCAATCAACTGTTTCTGTCGATTTTAAAAAATTAAAAAAAAATTTTTTAAACTGTCTTTAAAACATCTGTGAGGAAGATTGTTAAAGTGAAATATGTTGGATTAAAGACACTTTTTTCCTACCTGTTCTTTACTTATTCTATATATATATATATATATATATATATATATATATATACTAGCAGTATAGCCTGGCATTGCTCGGCTGTAATGAAAGCTTTAAAACTAATCCATGGTCCTGGAGCTCAGACTCTTTGGACGTTGGCATGAAAGAATAAAAAGCAATAGTTACTTCTCGTTAAAGCGAAACCGTAGACTGAAAGAAAAATGAATGGATGTAAGTCAAATTTTGATTTCCTGGTATCGATATCAAATAAGTTTTTTTCATCAGAAACTGAATTTTGAAGGTTAAATAAGTCCTCTGAGGAAATGGTATCATGGCTGAGACTAAGTACTACAATTATACCTACTTAGAGCCAAACCCGAAGAAAAAACTAAAATAAAAGGGCTGAAAAAAAATACATTCAGGCAGATAAACAGGCACACACACAAACATCTTGCCTTTTATATATATATATATTATTGATTTTCTGCACTATTGTAAGAACTGCAACCTTGAAACATCTGAATATCATTTTGTATGTCTTTGTCTATGAGTGTATCAAATTTAATTAAAATTGGAGCACTCCTTCTATAACCTGATTCATTTGATTATCAATTTTCTATATTTATCGGGGATACCTTGACACAGAATCTAGCTAAGAACACTCGCAGACGCTTATAGTAAAACTGTGTAAATTTTCAAGAAAATCAGTTCAGCCATTTTGGAGTCTATAGGTAATGGACACACACACACAGACAAAGTTCCATTTATAAATAAGTTTAGATAGATTTATATATATATATATATATATATATATACACACAGAGTGAGGCAAAAGTTGTGCACGAAAGGGATAATTTATTAAAGGGATAATTTATTAAAGGGATAATTTATTAAAGGGATAATTTATTAAAGGGATAATTTATTAAAGGGATAATTTATTAAAGGGATAATTTATTAAAGGGATAATTTATTAAAGGGATAATTTATTAAAGGGATAATTTATTAAAGGGATAATTTATTAAAGGGATAATTTATTAAAGGGATAATTTATTAAAGGGATAATTTATTAAAGGGATAATTTATTAAAGGGATAATTTATTAAAGGGATAATTTATTAAAGGGATAATTTATTAAAGGGATAATTTATTAAAGGGATAATTTATTAAAGGGATAATTTATTAAAGGGATAATTTATTAAAGGGATAATTTATTAAAGACAAAAATTTTGTTTAGTAGTTATTATATGTGCTGCTCAAAATGCCCTCCTTTTAAAAAACACATTTCAATTCTGTGCCTGCATGATCCATTAACACATTTCCTCTGATATTTTACTGCATTCATATTTAATTCTTTGTTAGTTTTACAACCATCTTCATCAATATTGTTTCTACAAAATGAGAAAATCTCAAAACAAATTAGACATTTAAAACTTGAGTAATTAATTAACCCCTTACTTTCCTTGGGCTTCTTGACAAAATACAAAGGAGAATCTCTAACATGGTTGATACTGACTTGGCAGACCGCAACCACTCTCTCACCGGCGTGATGTGGCTTCCCTGTGCCTCTTCTACAAGTACTTTCATGGCTTCTGCTCCGATGAACTTAGATCACTGGTGCCGCCTAAGCATGAATTTACACGAGATACTAGATTAGCAACTAGGTTCCACCCTTTTACAGTTAAACAAATAAGATGTAACCGTAATTTCTACTCCAACAGCTTCTTTTCTCACGCTTCCCACCTGTGGAATTCCCTTCCACAAGTCTGCTTTCCCGACAGCTACAATCTCCAGGTGTTTAAGTGTAGGGTCAATGGACACCTCCTGCCACACTAACTTCCAATTATTCTCAGAACACTCTCATCTACCCAACACTAATTCTTGGTATCCTTACCCGCCTATCACCCACCCTCTGACATTTCCTATATTTAACCATTCTATGTAGCCCCCTGCGCAGTAGTGGCAGTGAAATGCCTTGCTCGGGGTGAAACACTTATAAAAAAAAAAGTGCACACATTCTGCCTCGCCCTGTGTTTATACACACACACACACACACACACATCACATATATTTATGCTACTGGACTCTCCTGTCATTTTTTGATGTATGAGGGTCAAGCAGCTCAGTTCCTATGACCAAAAGCCAGACTACCCAGACATATCATTTGGTTATAGTGGTGAAGACAGAACCAATCACACTTTTTGGAGGAGCCCAATACAGAGAACTAGTGCACAGTATGTCACAAGGTCCCCAAACAGCCCTCCTCAGGTTTTGAATTCAGAGTTGTCCTTTTTCTAGACTGTTTGCCACCTGAGTCTATAAGACCCAGTTGGTCCTGCTATTTACCCCATAGCTGGTGGGAGAAGTGCAAGATTCACACTTTTCCAAGGTATGAATCTATCACTTCTACTTCAGGCTATGGGCAAATATATATGTATATAAATAAATATAGATAATTATTAACCAGTTATTGTTTAGAATTAAATTAAACCAGTACACTATTGTATTAAAAAGTGCTCAGTACATATATAATGTACTAGCAGTATAGCCCGGTGTTGCTCGGGTGTAATGAAAGCTTTAAAACTAATCCATGGTCCTGGAGCTCAGACTCAGCCTAAAGAATATTTGTGTGAAGTTTGGTGAGAATCAGATAAAAATTGCGGATTTGTATAAAGGACATACAGGCAGATAAACAGACACACACACAAACATCTTGCCTTTTATATATATATATATATATATATATATATATATATATTATCGATTTTCTGCACTATTGTAAGAACTGCAACCTTGAAACTTCTGAATATTGTTTCTTATGTCTTTGTCTATGAGTGTATCAAATTTGATTAAAATCGGACCACTCCTTCTATAACCTGGTTTTTTCGATTTTCGATATTTATCAGGGGTACCTCGACACAAAACCTAGCTAAGAACACTCACAGACGCTTATAGTACAACTGTGTAAATTTTCAAGAAAATCAAGTCTATAGGTAATGGACACACAGAGACACACACACACACAGACAAAGTTCCATTTATTATATAAGTTTAGATATGTAGTGTCATGCATATTTAAATTTATTTAAGAATTTTATAATAATGCATTAGGAGGGTTTATTATTTTTCACACATGTAATAGTTGGATTATAATATGAAGTAGAATATAATAATAAAGTGCTTATTTATATACACAGATTGATATAGAAATACAAATACTAAATAAATTTCCTGTTAGAAGCTTTTTTATAATCACCTCACTCCAAGCAAGGCAGTACTGCTACTGATGCACAGGGGGTTACATAGTATGAGAGTGAAGAGAGAGGAGAACACGTTACAATAGGTGTTGGAGAATACATAGGAGGAGGACGGGTACATGGGTGTAAAGAGATCTGCGTGAGAGGAAAGCGTAAAGTAAAAAGAAGGATGGGAGTCAAAGAGATAAGAGATGACAGTTGACATTGCATTTAAACTCTTGGAGATTGTAGCTATCAGGGAAACAAGAATACAGACAGGAGTTCCACAGGTTGGAAGTGTGAGAAAAGAAGCTGCTGGAGTAGAAGTTGTGGTTACACTAGATTGTTTTCACAGTAAAAGGGTGGGACCTTGTTTCCAGTTTATTACCTTGAGCAGAATCCATGAAAGTATTTCTAGAAGAGACATAGGGAAGCCACAGCTAGTTCAAGAACCCCTTGTCTAATTTTAACGAAACTTGGCACTGCACTCATTATGGGTTTAAGTTACAATATGCTTCTAAATTGGTTATTATGTATTATTTAAACTGTATCTTTGGAATTTACATACATATGTACAAGATTAAACTTTTAGTATTGTATAATTTTTACGATTAAGCTTATGGCTTTTCAGGACAGAAATGATCATGGAGTTCTACTTGGCTCTGTCTCTTGTCGCTCACAATATTTTTCCTCTTGGTATCTCTCCCAAACCCTGCTCCACCATCCATTTCTTCAAACCTATCAAATATGTCTTGTGCTGCTTTCCCCTGTCTCTCTTTCTTTCTATCTGTTCTGTGAGTATTAAATTCTCCAGGCCTTCCTTCCTCATTACATGTCCCAGGAACCTCATCTGCCCCTTCCTAATGTTAAGTACAAGTTATCTTCTTGTTTGTATCCTCCTCAACACCTTGTCGTTGGTTACGTGCTCAGTCCATGGAATCAATATGCTCCTAAACTGGTTGAAGTAATATGTATTATCTAAACTATATCTCAAGAATTCACATACATACATACATACATTGGATATGTGTCTGTGGTGCAGTGGCTATTGGCTCGGAATGACAAACTGGAGAGCCGAGTTCAAATTCCAGTTGAATTCATTGCATTCACTTATGCACAAATACCCTTGGGAAAGGTACTAATCTGTTTCTTCCCTCTAGTTATGGGTTAAATAACAGGACAGATTGGATTCTATAGCCTTGGCTGGCAACCAATCTACCGCAGAAAGCAATGGCAACCTACTGCGGGATAATCATATGCCCAGTCAGTTATATCTCTTTGGAGACATGATCGCCCAAGCGTGTATCACGTATGGCACTTAACTGATTGACTGACATACAAGATTAGACTTTTAGTATTATTTAGATATACTTACTATTAAACCTGTGTTACTTGTTACTACATGAGATAAAATGTAGGCTTTTAAATGCTGATTTTCTCTGTCTCTTCTGCAAATACTTTCATGGTTTCTCCTCTGACAAGCTTAGCTCCCTGGTGACCCTTCTGCATGAATTTACTCAAGCTACTAGACTAGCAGCTAGGTCCCAACTTTTTACAGGGAAACCAATCAAATGTAACCACAATTTTTAGAGAATTAGATGAATTCTAGACTGATATTTCTTTATGTCACCTTTTATGGCTAGTATTCTTTGCAACGGTAATAAAATAAAAGAAACAGGCAATGGTAATGCTTCATCGAATAAGTTAAAGCACCATTAATACTGCCACTAATAATCAATATTTAAGGAAGCAAGTTAGATCAGAAATAGAACTATTACAGTAAATAACTATAGAAATCATTTTTTTCTGTGCTGTGTCTCTCCACAACTTCCTGACTTTTGTAATTCATAGTAAGGTTTGCCTTTTTATTATCCCTGTTAATCCTTATTCTGTAAACCATTTACACAAGCCCATTAAATAGATTCTTCACTGTGTTCCTCTGTCTGTCTTGTCTGCAATATGTAATGTGTGTGTCAAATTCTCTAAGCCCTCAGTATGTGTCCCAGAAATTTTAGTTGCATCTTTCTGATTCAAAATATAAGTGTCTTTTTTTTCCTCCATTTTTCCCTAAAACTTAGCCATTGCTCAGTCTATGGTTTCTCAGATATTCTTTTATCGAACCAAATTTGTGGCTTTGAACAAATAATAATGAACATTCTTAATTAAGAAATTTGATGACTCTTAAATCTACTACGAATGTAATTAAAAATGGGTAATGGTCAAATTAAAGAAATTTTAGTGAATAAAAAAAAATAGCAATTATGAAAATGTTTTGTCAAAAAAGTTTTATGACCATCAGATCGGATTTGTAATTGAAAACAATAAAAATACAATGAGAAAAGTACTAGAAAAATAAATAACCATTACAATGTTTTGTGGAAGAAATTCTAAGACTATCAGATGATGATTCTGCTTGTTCTTCTGTTCTTTAGTTAGCATGACAGTTGCACCCTGACAATACCTTATAGATATGGAATTTTTTGTTTTTACCATTTTGGTTGCTAGTAATGACACAGAAGAGACCCTATTTGATTTCAGTAAAAGAAAGAAAGAGAGAGACCGAAGATACTGCTCTCATGTGTTTAATGTCTGCTTCAGTGAAATAAAAAAAATTGTCAATTTAAAAATTTCATTATTTACATTGTTCAGATTGTTGTCTTCATCTTGTCATGTTCACAATGTTTCAACCACTGTACACTCAGACCTCCTTCAGGTGACTGGGATTTTGAACCAAACCTTTTATTTTGATCACTGGGGTAGATTGTTCTCATTCCATGAGTCATGCCACCCCCAGATGTCTTAGGTATCTCCATTTAACTAAAATCTCTAAATTTTTGTTCCCTAGGTATTGAACTCACAACTCTTTGGGTCAAGTCACTGGATCAAAACAATGCTTTTATCCAATGGGCGGTGTGTTCTTGAGGACATCAGTATATTAATTTTGGGGGCTTATAAAGCTAACGTTTCAATAATCATTTTTTACCAGATTTCATATTACAATCTTTGTATTTTGTAATTGGTTTTCCCTAGCACTCTGTATTACTGGTTTTGATATTGTATTCATGCTATGCTTGACAAACTTAGAAGATTTTGTAGCCTAAACCTTTTAATTTGTACCTTCTTACTTCTTTAAATAATCACCTGCTTTCCTTCTTATTGTTATTGCAATATTTAGTTAAAGTTGTTAAGCTAAAAAATTTAACAAGTTAAACACAAAAATTTAATGAATTAGGCTAAAAAAATGGAATGAGGAAAGAGCTTATTTAATCCTTAAGTTACAATTTATTAGAAAATGACAATCTGAAAAATCTGTGACTAGTGTTGCTAGTAGAACACGAATTTCAAACTCCAGAGGATTGAATAGAAGCAGCAAGGAAATGTACTTTCTAAAGACCAAACTATTATTTGGTACTATCACCTTGTGACAATAAACAAAGAGTGAGCCTTTAGCGACAGTGACACTTTAAATGAGCAAGGACAACCTGGTGATATAGATGATGGCTATGAAAATGTCAGGGATATTGTATGGAAAGTTCAAGGAAACTTGTTAGAAACAGATGATAGAAAGTGTTGTCTGAAGTTTCCAGACATTTCCATGTTTGTAAAGAATTTTTTTTTCAATTGGAGTAGATAGACTAAATTATCACCTGGTTCACACTCCACCCACGTCTATTGAACAGGTGAAGAGGCTTATCCCTTGTTCCCTGTTTAGGATGTGGTTTCTGGCTTTCTCTTTTCCAATCTTTTCACTCTTACGTAGCCCCCTGCACATCAGTGGCGTTACCGCCTTGCTCGGGGTGATATAATTAAAAAAAAATTCACACAAGCAGGGCAGAAAAATGAATTGAATGAGTATACAAAGAAAGAAAGGGGCATAAGACAAGGATGCATCGTTTCACCAGAAATTACACGACATATAAAGAAGTAGAATGTTGGTTTGGGAAAGGAAGAAGACACCTTTTGTGTCTATAGATACATTTTTTATTTTATTCTGAAAAACTAACCCCATTTTGCTCTTGTCAAAAATAATTGTTACAAAAAAAATCTTTGCATATGCCTTGATAAAGTTTGTCAGAGGTCAAAACAAATTGGCTTAGATAAGTTTTCCTTTAGTCTTTCTTCATAATGCTTTTACAGAGATATGATATTTGAAATTTTGTGTGTAAGAGCAAGTGTTGAGAAATTCTCAGCCTAATTCATTTAAAAAAAAAACAAAAAAAACATCAGATTTTTTGATAGGATGTGCTATTTTTTAAAAAAATCATTTAACTCTAAGCAAGGCAATAAAAGCCACTATAATGCCAGGGGTTATTGAGTGTGAAAGAAATGACAACAGAATAAGGTTTAGTGTCAAGATGGTGACTGATGGTGTATTTAAATTTTTGAAGATCATAGTTGACAGGAGAACAAGAGCCAGAATAATTTTACAAGCAAAAAGTGCAGGAGAAGAAACTATTGGTACGGAACTTATCAACCCTGTTATATCTCGTAATTCTTACAGTAAAATGATGAGACTTAACTGCCAATCTATTATTATGCTTAAATTCTTGATGTCAATGTAACAAAGAGGAAAGCTCATCTATAAAATTACCATGAAAATATTTATAGAAGAGGAAAAGGGAAGGTACATTAAAGCAGTAAGAATGTGACTGAACTTGAGATGCCAGGTCAGGACTGATAATATTGCAAATTCTTCTTGGTCAGACTGAGAATCTTTCAGCACACCTTTTTATGTATAATGCCCATGCACTTAGAAGTGCTGTATCATTGGAAATTACTTATTTCTGAAAACAACTGGCATCAGATTGAAGCACAAGGTGCGTCCAACACATAGCTCACCTTGAGGTAAAGGATGCAAATCCTATTAAGGGAATAAGCCATCAGTTTCCTCAGAAGTTGCGACAATTGGATTTTACAAGATGAAGAATTAGTAAAAGCTCATCAGAATTGGAGAATTAAGTATAAGAAGACAGTTGTATTGTATAAAATAATGTATTCTTCTACATATCGTGTTCCTTCAGCACATTGTTGATCATGGCTCTCTACTACTTCCTGACTTTTGTAGCTTTTAGTAAGGTTTATCTTTTTGCTCCCTGTCCAATTCCCTGTTCTACCAACCATTTTCAGAAGCATGTTTTTTCTTTTTCGATGTTCTTCAGAACATAGGAGATCATGGCTCTCCACAATTTCCTGGCCGTTGTATTTTTTAGTAAGATTTGTCTTTTTGTTATCTCTCCTAATCCCTGTTTTGCCATTTACAAGTTTCTTATTTTAAGTGCTATGTTCCTTTAGGATGTGGGCAATCATAACTCTCCACAACTTCCTGATCTTAGTAGCTTTTAGTAAGATTCACCTTTTTGCTATCTCTTTTCATCTTGATTTTTCCAACCATTTTTAAAAGCTGCTTCTTATATATGCAGTGTATCTTCATAACGTTGCTGATCATAACTCTCCACAACTTCCTGATCTTAGTAGCTTTTAGTAAGATTCACCTTTTTGCTATCTCTTTTCATCTTGATTTTTCCAACCATTTTTAAAAGCTGCTTCTTATATATGCAGTGTATCTTCATAACGTTGCTGATCATAACTCTCCACAACTTCCTGATCTTAGTAGCTTTTAGTAAGATGCGTCTTTTTGCTATCTCTTCTAAAACCTGTTCCGTCAACCATTTTATAATCTCCTAGTTCTATGTGCCGTGTCCCTTCAGGGCGTGGATGATCATGGTTCACCCCAACTTCCTGATAGTTGTAGTTTTTAGTAAGATTTGTTTTCTTGCTATCTCTTGTCATCTTGGTTTTACTAACCATTTTCAAAAGCTCCTCCTTTTTATATGTGATGTGTTTTTTCAAGACATCAGTGATCATGGCTTTCCACAACTTCCTGATTTCATAGCTTTTAGTAGGAATTTGTCTTTTTGCTATCTCTCCTAATCTCTGTTCTGCCAATCATTTTCACAAACTCCTTTATTCACACTATATTCTGTGTTCTTTGGTTGTCAGTGAAAGGGTTGAAAAGGAGAAAAGAAACACCAAGCTATTTGAAAAACCCACTGAAAGGACCACAAGGAAGAGGAATGAAGAGCAAAACAATGCCGGATTGACAGATCACTCTGGAGGAAATTGTCTGTTTCTTCTACTCTCAGATCCATCCAATGAATGAATCAGTCGAGGGACTAATGATGGTGATGACAGTACTCAGTCAGTTAAGTGCCATACATGATACATGCTTGGGTAATCATGTCTCGAAACCTTCAATATCTTTATTATTATATCATGTCTCAAAACCACCAATATACTTATTATTACATCTACAATACTAATAGAAAGTCATACAGAATATTAGTTAGTCAGTTAAGTGCCATACATGATACATGCTTGGGCGAACATATGAGTGACTCGGCAGAAGATTTTCCCACAGTAAGTTGCCAACCAAGGCCATAGAACCCAATCTGTCTTGCTATTTGACTCATAGTTGGAGGGTGAGGTGGCAGATTAATAATGTTCCCAAGGGTATTTGTGCATAAGTGAATGCAATGAATTCAACTGGAATTCAAACTTGGCTCTCTAATTTCTCATTCAAAGCTGATATCCACTGCACCACAATGCACATCCTCAATGGCTATTCTACACATTTTAAAACCTTGTGTCAGACTAAGCTAAACTCAGGAAACAACCATATACATTATCGTCTACCTTTTCTGCTGAGATATGAATTTCTGTATAGAAATGACCCTACTCAGGCAACTGTTATTAAAATATTCACTGGAGAATTTCGCAGTGTGGAATAATGAATTAAAAGAAATTACACTTTTGGTGCATCAAGTTTCAGCTCTGTTACATGGAGAATGGTGACAGGTACCAAGTAGCAATGAAATTTGTCCAGTGGGGAATCACAGAAAATTTACACATGTAAACATGGCAAGAAGAGGAAATAAGGGGGCAGTGACCTTTTCGATTCTGGCAAGAAAATGTCTTAGAGACTTTTTAAGTTTGGTTTAGCTACCAAGCTGGTTGTCTGCCAACTAGGAATTTTTATTCATTTCACATAAACTTGGACCAAGCTAACAATTTAAGCTGAAATTCACCCTAACAAGATATTCATAATATGTGTGTGTGTGTGTGTGTGTGTGTGTGTGTGTGTGTGTTTATTTCTCTTTACCAATCTTTTCATTCTTTTCTTTTTTTTTTTTCAATTGGAGTAGATAGACTAAACTATTGCTCGGTTCATACTCCACCCACGTCTATTGAACAGGTGAAGAGGCTCATCCCTTGTTCCCTGTTTTGGATGTGGTTTCCGGCTTTCTCTTTTCCAATCTTTTCACTCTTATGTAGCCCCCTGTGCATCAGTGGCGTTACCACTTTGCTTGGGGTGATATGATTAAAAAAAAAATATGAGAACATTGGCCAGGTGGTTAGAATGTTACCTTAATGTTATCAATCTGGAAAGTTCCTAAAAATCATGCCACAGGTTGACCCAAGCCTTGTGAGTGAAATTGGGTAAATATTAATCAGATGTGAATGGAACAGTGATTAATGCTGTATAACAGAACAACAATATATATTAATAAATATACATATACTATCCTACGTCTATGGCATGACTCAGTTTCATGCTTTATGCAATCATCAGGTGCATATTTCAAACTGACAGTTTAATAGATTTGAGTTTAAGTTCACTCAATAGACAAGACATTCAAAAATGCACTGGCTATTCAATGAGCAGGTCTTATTTTTTTGGCAGCTGTAATTATTTTCAGAAAGGTCATTTTCGCTATTAGTTGGGTGATGGATGTTGTTTATGTGAGCCAAATATTTATTTGATATCATAGCATTATGTTGTAAAATATATTTATCTATGTTTTAACGCAACTAACTTTGACATTTTTTTTTTTAATCATATCACCTCAAGCAAGGCAGTAACGCCACTGATGTGCAGGGGGCTACATAGGAGTAAAAAGATTGGAAAAGAGAAAGCCGGAAACCACATCCTAAACAGGGAACAAGGGATGAGCCTCTTCACCTGTTCAATAGACAAGGGTGGAGTGTGAACCGGGCGATAGTTTAGTCTATCTATTCCAATTGAAAAAAAAAGTGAGAAAACTGGAAAAGAGAAAAAACTGGAAACCGCATCCTAACCAGGAAACAAGGGATGAGCCTCTTCACCTGTTCAATAGACGTGGATGGAGTGTGAACTGGGCGATAGTTTAGTCTATCTACTCCAATTAAATTGCTTTGTTAAAGATTTTTTTCGTATGGGTGAATGGTAGAAATGTTTATGAATTAAGTTAAGGAATAGTTTACCAATGTTAGTTTGGACGTTACGAGTGAATGGTGAGTTAAACTAAATAATGTTATGTTTAGATGATTTTTGCTTATTTTTACCTACATTCGGATGATAATGATGTTATGATAAGATTTAACGACCATATGTTGTCTTTAAACAACAGTTAATACAGCAAAAGTACTGCTTTATTCATACATTACTGGAAATTAACAAACAACAGTAAGAACCCAACTATTACCTGGAATATTGTAGCTAAATCCAAACATTACAATGGAAAAAAGAGATAAATGTAATCTATGACTTTTAGAAAAACTTGTCATCTTAAACCGTATCAATAATCCAAATTTGTTTTATAAAAAAAGTGA
This sequence comes from Ascarosepion bandense, assembly GCA_037127315.1. Lineage (NCBI taxonomy): Eukaryota > Metazoa > Mollusca > Cephalopoda > Sepiida > Sepiidae > Ascarosepion > Ascarosepion bandense. Next base: position 129,081 of record JBBBDQ010030069.1, read on the forward strand.
TTCAATGACCACATGCTGTCATAGAAAAAAATACTTCAATTCTTAGACCCTGATTGATATAGATCCCACGTTATGTTTGCCTATTTCTTTCATTTTTTCTTTCTTTCCCCCACAATATTACTTTTAACAATTACAAATTCAACCCCTTTTATTTTTTATTTTTACATTTTTAATTTCTAATTCTAAATTTTACCTCTCAATTTTTCTTTTCATTTTTATTTCCTTTTATCTTATTTTTATTTACAATTTTAATTTTCCCTACATTTTTTATGTGCGTTGTGGTGCAGTGGATATCAGCTCAGAATGAAAATTCGGAGAGCCGAGTTCAAATTCCAGTTGAATATATTGCATTCACTTACGCACAAATACCCTTGGGAAAGGTATTAATCCATCTCTTCCTTCCAGTTATGGATAAAATAGCAGGACAGATTGGGTTCTATAGCCTTGGTCGGCAACCAGTCTACTGCAGAAAGCAACGGCAACCTACTGCAGAATAATCTTCTGCCCAGTCAGTCATGTCTCTTTCGAGACATGATTGCCCAAGCGTGTCTCACGTATGGCACTTAACTGACTGAATACATGAATACTTAAATTTTTAAGACTTATGATTTATGCCCCTTTCATTTCTTCTCCCAGCATTTTATTATTTTTTTATTTTCATTTTAAATTTAAATTTTTCTCCACATCTAACAGTAGAATATTCAAATTTTTAATCTTGCTATTAAAAAAGCAGTGACTTAATTTTATAAGATTTAATTGCCATGAACATTGAGTGAACTTAAATTAAAATCTCTTAAACTGTCAGTTTGAAATATGCACCTGATGATTGCACAATGCGTGAAACTCTGAGTTGTGCCATACACATAGTATAGTATATACTACCGGCCATAATTATTAGGCCACCCCAGTTTTTTAAAAGAAATGATGTACTTCATACTATTTTTAAGTGGATATTTCTAAATGAAAATAGAATGGTTCTTTTGTTACTATTACTTTGTAAAATTTTACAAGGCAAGAAAGCTAAGATGAACTTGTCTGAATCACCTTAAATTTTCTTCATTCTTTTATTGAGCAAACTGCAATATAGGTAATTATTTAATATTTATAAATTCATTTGATGCACATGTTATTGTGCAATATTAACAAAAAAACCATTCTATTTTCATTTACAATTATTCACTTGGCAATAAATATTAAAAGCTAGTATGAAATACATCTTTTTTTTTAAAAACTGGGGTGGCTTTTTCATTATGGCTGGTAGTGCATGTGTATTTATTAATACGTATATATTCTCTAAAATTAAAAATGGAGAAGAGCACTTAATATTGGAGATAGACAAAAAGAACATAGATATCAACATTGCATGATGATTTTCAAATTCATGCTTCAAGTGATCATCAGATTATGCTTGAACTGTAGTCTCCATGCAGTATTGATTCCAATGTCCATACTATTTCTCTCTCTCATTCTCTGTATGCATATATTTTTATCAACTCACTCCAAGCATGGCAGTAATACGACAAAAACACAAGGGGCTACAGGAAGTGAATAAGAATGAAAAAATTTTACACTGAACCATAAATCCAGTCCTAAACTAAAACAATATACAAAAAAATAAGTCCAAAAATAAATCCATTAATCCTTTAGAAATAGCTTTGTTTATCTTTTGAATACAGAAAAGAGCAGATATGATGCTTTTGTGATAATAATGTGGGAGTGAAAAAAAAATGTGTTGTTTTTTAAAAGTGTTTCCTTAGAAAGAACTTTGCTTGGTATATGTACTTCATCAGGCGATACTTGTTAACTGGTCTAGACCAGTTACCAACGATTGCCTGACAAAGTACAATTAACAGTATAGAACACGAAAGCTTTTATGTAGGGATGTAAAATGTTTTTATTATTTATTTTTTTTTTTTTAATCATTTCACCTTGAGCAAGGCGGAAACGCCACTGATGTGCAGGGGGTTACATAAATGTAAAAAGATTAATTAGAAAAGAGTGAGGAGTACGAACTAGTTGGAAAGGAACAACAGAAAGCTGAGAAAGCAGGTGCGATGACAGATACATAGGTGGAGAGAAAGGGAAGGTTATACAGGGGAGGGGAGAGAGCTAGAGTTCAGTGGTTAGTAGATGAGACAATGGAAATATTATAATAATACATTGCTCTACTTTGTATTGAGAACATTTAAAAAAAGGAAATGATACGAACTGTGGGTTTTTACTCCATTTATTTTCACTCTTATTTATACATATATTCATTGTGTATTAGTTGGCCTTTTGTCCTAATAAAAAACATGATTAGAAAAGATGTTGAAAATTGGAATTTTCAGACATGCCTGCATTGTTTCTTAAGAAAAAACAAATAAAGTTGGACTTGGGTGGAATTTTACAGATGCTCTATTCCTGATATCGAGCACTTTAATCCATCAATATACCACACATTAAAACTATATTTTATCATATATATAAAATCAGTATATATATATATATATATATATATATATATATATATATAAATTAAAATAGGATTAATTCAAGGATGTTGAATGACCATTTCGATATGAAAATCCTCACAGGGGATAACACATCACCTCAGCAACAAAAATATCCTTTCAGAAACTGGAGAAAAATCAGTCTAATTTTCTTTTTTAAATAGATTTGCAAAGAAATTAAAAAAGGAAGAAAAAGAAAACGATAAAATAAAATAAAATAAACAAGAAAAGAAAAATTGGCATCGTCTGGGTTTGCAAAAAAGGAAAGAGAATTGTAACGTAAAAGGAACAGACGGCGTGTTGAATTGATATTAGGTTAAGCAAAATGGAAAAAAAGTGGGAGATAAGAGAGATAAAGGAAGGGAGGGAAAAAAGAAAAGAAAGAAAAAATTTTTTATATATTACAGATGCTGGACATATTAAAAAACCTAACTTCCCAAAAACGTTGAAGTATTAGAAAAAGGCCTTTACTTCAAAAGGTATAATTATTTTTAAAGGGAATAAAAAGATATAGGATTTAAAAAATTAGGTCATTTAATTTAAACTAAATAAAGATACCGCTAGGTATAAAAAAAAATTTTCATTTACAATTATACATACATATAGATGTATACACATACACACAATTCTTCAATTATGAATACATATATACATACATACACACACACACATACATTCAATTACATACACACTTATATACGTATATACACATACATGCACATACACACACATATGTACACACATATACAAAAAATCTACACACACAATATATATGTACACACACACATATGTATACATATACACACACACACATATATATATATACATTATACATATGCCCACACATACATATAAAAAATATAAAAATTTAATGAATATTATAAGCAGAGCATTTAAATAGCTAAAAAAATTTTTTTACACACATAAATACATATATACACACATATATACAAATATACACATACACACAGAAACATACACATAAAAATTATAAAAAGAAAAATTAAAAATTAAAAAATTAAAAAAGTAAAATTTAAAAATTTATAATTTAAAATTTAAAATCCGCCCTATGACGGCACTTATTAATGAATTCCTTTCTAAGATTCAAAAGTAAGTCCTGATGAGGATACTTCAAAATCAGAATCTTCTCCAATAGACATAGACAGCACCTATCATGAAAATTTTTAGGGGTACAGACTGAGCCTATTAGTTTCCAGCTGATTATAGGGTCCTGCCCTTCCTCCTTCATTTTCCAGAATCTATGCAATAGTGCCATCTGGAATCTTTGGTTAGGGTTCAAAAACGAGTACCTGTGGTTGTAAAGTCTCTGTTTGAAAGGGCCTGCGGACATACCAATATAAGTCCGGTAATTGTCTTTGTTGTTAGATGGAGAAATACAGGCTTCATAAATTACTTGGGTGGATTTACATTTGCTTGCACTGGGCAGGTATCCACAGAATTACAATTGCATTTATCAACAATTCCAGATTTGACGTCAGTATTATTTAAGTTCATTAAAATATGCCTATTATGGGAATTAATAATATCATCTATATTTGAGGTGCAAGAGTAACTGATTTTTAGGGTGAATTTATTAAAAATTTTATTTAAGGGATTATTATTATTAAAATGTTTATCGATTAATCTGAGAAAATACCAATATTTATATTAGTTAATTTACAATAAGGAGGGTTAAACCAAATTATCTTCCTTTTTCTACATTTTCCGGTGTTTTTAGTTTTAGATGATTCTGGGTTTATAGCAGGCTTATTATACGTTAACTTGTTAATAAAACCGCTTTTCTGAAGGGCTTTATCGTAAATTTTAATATTAATTAGGATTGGGTTTTTGGAATTTACCTTCCTGCTTTTTCCGCTTGGATTAAAGTATCTGAATAAAAATATATATATATATATATATATATATATATATATATATATATATATAGTGATTTTATTTAAAGAAGTAAAAGAAAAATGGTTTGTGCTACAAATGGTGGTTATAATTCTATCAAATCATTTTTACATTCTCAATGCTGTCACATAGGGTCTAACTTGTATATTTTAGCAAAGCAGAATCTTTCTTTAATAACCTGGTGTGTTTGTCTTGCAAGACACAGAAGCATTTCAAATTACATTTTCATTTAAACAGGTAATTGGTTTGCAAATGTATCAAAATTGACGTTTTTTTTAATTCACAACTAGATATTTTGTCTGCACAAATTTTGTTTATAAAAATTTTGAATTATTGTCCATAATAAGTCTGTCTGTGTGTGTATGTGCATGTGTGTGTGTGTGTATATGGGAAAAAATCATCTGACTTGTTTTATCTTTTTAAAGAACTTTTTCAGGATCTATGTTAACTATTTATAAATCTATCATTTATCCATGCTTTGAATATTGCTGTTACATATGGTCCTGTGCTCCTGCTACATGCTTAGGGATATTTGATAAAATTCAAAGAAGAATCTGCAATGTTATTAGTTCTAACCTGACATCTTAGCTTCAGTCATTTTTCCACTATTGTAATATTCTTTCCTTATGAATTTTCTAAAAGCACTTTCATGGTAAATATTCTGATGAACTTATAGAGAGCTCAACCATATTAATTAAATGGCCTTGTGTCAAACATAACTGAACTCCCCACAATTTAAGGATTATCAGAAGGTTGGAGAAAATAAAAGTGTTTTGTTTGTATAAATAAGTGGAAATTATTTATAGAATTTTGTAGGAAGTGAAATTATTAACTGTGTAAATGTCCAAGAGAAAGTGTAGTACAGAGTTAAATAAATCCAGAGTTCATAGTTGTAGCAAAATGTGTGTGAGTGCAGAAAAGGATTAACAGGGTAGTAGTAAAGCAACTTCTTTTCTCACACTTCCTGCCTCTGGAATTCACTTCTTTTTACTTGCTTCCCCAACAGCTACAATCTCCAAGAATTTAAATGTAAAGTCAACAGTGACCTCCTATCTCACTAACCTGCATCCTCTCTTTCATGCTCCTTTCTCCATCCACTCCACTCTCATCAGTATTCTTATCCTTCTCTTACCCACTTCCTGACACTCCTTATAACTTGTCACTCTTTCTCATAACTTTCCTCTTAAGTAACCCCCTGCAAAACAGTTGCAGTAAAATGCCTTGCTTGGGGTGATATGATTATAAAAAAAAATTCTTTGAAGCCCATCAAATATGTCACATGCTGTTTTCCCCTGTCTCTCTTTCCTTCTTTCCACCTTGTGAGTATCAGATTCTCCAAGCCTTCCTTCCTCGTTACATATCTCAGAAACTTTAGCTGTCTATTCCTGATGTTAAGTCAGAGTTTTCTTTTCATTTCCATTCTCCCCAAAATTTTGTTGCTCACATATTCAGCCCATGGTACCCTCAGTATTCCTCTGTAGAACCACATTTCTGTTGCCTTGAGTCTTTTCTTCATCTTTGAAGAGACTGTCTAGCATGTACTGCTATATAGGAGGATAGATATCCCATAACAGTCCAACACTTTTTTCTTTAGTTTCCAACAACATTTTCTTATTTTTCATTACTCTACATAGCTTCTGGAATGTGCCTTTAGCCATGCCAATAAAATTTTACATACTTGAAAGCCACATGACATAAATATTTTTCTGTAATTTTTCCTGCCCTGCTAATCCAATAATCTCTCCTTCTACTATTTTGGTTTCTTCCACTATTACTGAAGAACAATGCTTCACCATGACTGTGACTGAAATTCTTAAATGTTTATTACTGTAGGATCAAACTTCATACTAGGTAAATACTGTCTTTTTCAGTGTATAACGTATACATTTTACCCCCAAATATGATGTTCAAATCTGCTTGTGCACTGAAAGAATAAATAACAGAACCAGCCAAAAGCCGCAAACCTCCACACAGTCAAGAATTTCTTTTGAGGCAATAGCAATTTAGTCGCACAAGTCTTACTAATTAGCCCATCATCATTTACCCATCACACCCAATGGTGCATAGGGCAGCAACTTTTTGTTGCTGTTTCTACAACAAACTGCTTTTTATGGGGCAGGGTTGTTAGCCCTGCATCCAACCCCCAAACCTGGAGGACCGGTGGACAATTCTTGGTCCTTACGCTTACAGCACCTGGTATTCCCAAATGGTCACCCATTTAAGTACTAACCAGGCTCAATGTTGCTTAACTTCGGTGATCGGACAGGAACTGGTGTATTCAACATGATATAGCTGTAGACAATTAGCCCATACCTTGGGGAAAAAGAAGTTGATTTATAGCTTTCCCAAGGTTTGCATGTAAGCATGATTTTCTGTTTAGGAATGGGTTTCTGGTTTCTTCTACCCAGTAGCCACTTGCATCTTAGTGAAATTATCATCTTGCTTGGGGTGAATTGATTAAAAAAAACTAAGATGTACTGCTAAACTTCTTTGAGATTCAATCAGTCAGTTAAGTGCCAAAAGTGATACATGCTTGGGCAATCATGTCTCGCAAAAAACATGATTGACAGGGCAGAAGATTTTCCCGCAGTAGATTGATATTACTTTTTGTGATAGACTGGTTGTAAACCAAGGCTATAGAATTTAATCAGTGCTGTTATTTGATCCATAGCTGGAGGAAAGAGATGGATTAATAACTTCTTGTCAGAATCCATTTTGCACATATATAAATCTACCATTCATACCTTGAATACTGTTGCCTTATCTGGTCTGGTGCTTCTGCTATTTATCTCGGGGTTCTTGAGAAGATTCAAAAAAGGAACTGCAATGTAATCAATCCTGACTTGGCATCTTAACTTCAGTCACTTTCTCACTGACAGCTTCTTTTCCTGGTCCCCCAACCATATGCATCTACTCGTGCTACTAGATTGGCATCAAGGTCCCACCCTTTTACCATCGAAATAGTTAAATATAACCATCTCTTCTACTCTAATAGTTTCTTTTTTCACACTTCCCATTTGTGAAACTCCCTTTCATTTGCTTGCTTCCCTGAGAGCTACAATCTCCAAAAGTTTAAATGCAACATCAATTACCATCTTCTTTCTCCTTGATTGTCATCCTCCTCCTATGCTTTTTTTGACTTACACTGTACCTTGTTTTTTCTCTCACTGTAACCCTCTGCGCACCAGTGGCAGTCCTGCCTCGCTTGGGGTGAAATGATTTTAAAAAACATAACCAATACCACCCACTAAATTAACCATGAGTATAATACAATAGACTACCCACAAAGCATCACTGACTTGTATATATAAATAGTTGAGCAAAACTAACATAAATGGTCTTATGATTACTTGAAACAGACCGTCTCTTCTGGGTGTAGACTTTTATACTTACATACACTCTATCTCTTATATTGAGCCTTTTAACCCAGAAACATAGCATACTTTAAAAAACTATATTTTATCATACACACACACATGCATATGTATATATATATATATATATATAATCAGTGTGTATGGAAAAGGTTTGTATACAAGAAATAAAACTGTGATTAATGTCAGCCTCTGCAGTCAACCAGGATCTTGTAGCAACTTGCCAAGCACAGAATGAATGGACAGGAAGGAAACTGACCAGTTCAGAAGATAATTGACCAGTAAGACAGATTGCCAACTGACCAGCGTCCATCCATAAACTCTTGGTATCTAATCATCACCAATCCTACCTTGAGCCGAGCCTGCCATTTTCCCTTTCATAAATGCAATTCCCAAGTCGGTGTTTCAATCAGGATGCTTGTCAAACTTGAAAGACGAATATGAATTTATAACCATATTAATGCAAGAATCTGAAATTTTGATTTTGTAAATGTCATTGGAACTTTATAGTTCTTACATTTGATTTTGTTTTTTTTAGTTAACCCTAACCAGTTCATATCTTCAGACAGCCCTCTAAGTTTAAAATAATGAAAAGTGTCAGAAATCAAGTATTTTTATTTGTTTTTATTGTGTTATCAAGATCAAAGTGTATTAGCTGTTTAAATAAAACCATATCTTTGTGAATTGATTGATTCATATTCTATAGCTTATTAACCATTTGCAGGTTATTAAAGCTAGAGAATATTTTTCACATTGTTAAAATCTTTTCTGGATATAATAATGATTTAGTGATACAAGTCTTACTAATTAATCCATAGCAGGAGGGAAAAGATGCAGATCAATTTCTTGTCCAAATGTATTTATGCAAAAGTGAATATAATGAACCCAATAAGAATTAGAACTTGTCTCTCTGATTAACAATTCCAAACCATTATCCATTAGACCACACGAACATTCAAGCTTACAGTGCCTGCTGATACTTGAATAAGAGGAGTCAAGAACAATTGTTTTTTTTAAGATCAAAGTGTAGTAGCAGTTTCAATAAAACTATACTTTTGATGATTGTTTTCTATGGCTTATCAGTTGATTTAAAACCAGAAAATACTTTTTTCGATTTTAAGAATGTTTTGGAGGGCGGGATATAAACCAGAGCCCTGAAAGCAATGGCAGAAGTGGCAGAGAGGTGTTCAAGCTGGATCTGGTCAAGGAGGAATAAAAGTGAACTTCATAAGGCTTAACTTTCCTACAAATATCAGGTGTACCTTTGGCTAAGTGGTTAGTGCGGGAGTCTTTGAGTGAAAATGAGCATATCCAGAAGGTCACGGATCCCATCCGTGGCTTGTCCCAAAAAAAAAAAAAAGAAAAAAGGGCAGCAGAGGGACATCCAGAGTCATGAACCGGGTGTGCCCCCCCCCCTAGAGTGTCAGGAGATAAGGGCCGAAACACTTGCTTGACGGGGGCTTCTCTTCTGAGGACTCTCTGCTGCCACGCTCTCCACGAGTTTCTTTCTACTTAAATTCACACATAGTTTTTGGTAGAAGAGAGGGATTAATATGTTTCCCAAGGGTATTTGTGCATGAATATAATGAACTTGACCGAAATTGGAACTCAACTCTCTAATTAACAATTAGACATTACCATCACCTGCACTTCTAAGCACCTGTTATTGCCAAATGATTACCCATCTAGGTACTGACCAGGCTTGATGTGGCTTACTTCAGTGATCAGAAGAGAATTGATATTTCAAGGTGATGTGGCTGTAAGACTATTACATCACCCACACATCCAAACTTACAGCAACTAGAATTCTCAAGTGGTCACCTAGCTAGATAACAACCAGGTTTGATATTGCTTAACTACAGTGATGGTTAGGGAACTAATGTTTTAATGTTGTGGCCATAAGCCAATTATTCTGCCAGCACATCTAAGCTTACAGCTCCTGGTATTCCCAAGTGGTCACTTTTCTAGATTCTGACCAGGCTCAGCATTGCTTAGTTTTGTAGATTGTATAGGAAGCAGTGTTTCAATGTGATATAGCCATAAACCTTTAGCGAACTGTGCAAGAGCAATTTGTATTTGCCTGCCTGCCTGTCTGCATGCCTGCCTGCGACTGTGACAATGAATCAATTTCTATGTCCACTGATGTGAAATGGAGTGATTATGTTAAATTAAATGCTGCTAGAAAAGTTGGTTCAACCCTTGTTCCCTGTTTAGGATGTGGTTTCCGGCTTTCTCTCTTCCAATCTTTTCACTCTTCTCTTTTTTTTTTTTCAATTGGAGTAGATAGACTAAACTATCACCCGGTTCACACTCCACCCACGTCTATTGAACAGGTGAAGAGGCTCATCCCTTGTTCCCTGTTTAGGATGTGGTTTCCGGCTTTCTCTTTTCCAATCTATTCACTCTTACATAGCCCCCTGCACATCAGTGGCGTTACTGCCTTGACCGGGGTGATATGATTAAAAAAAACAAAAAAACAAACCGTGCCAAACAATTTTTCTTACCAGAATCCATTTTGTACATTTATAAATCTAGAAATTGTCCATGCATTGAATACTGCGACCATATCTGGTCAGGCGCTCCTTCTGTACATCTAGGAATTCTTGATAATATTTAAAGAAGGATCTGCAATGTAATCGATCCTGACCAGGCATCTCAACTTCAATCACTTCCTCACCAATGTGACATGGTTTCCCTCTGTCTTTTTTACTCAAATTTTATGGCAACAATTCTGATGAATGATTATCCCTGTTAGCTCGACTCAGTCAGTTAAGTGCCATACGTGATACACACTTGGGCGATCATGTCTCAAAAGAGACATGACTGACTGGGCAGAAGATTATCCCGCAGTAGGTTGCCATTACTTTCTGCGGTAGACTGGTTGCTGACCAAGGCTATAGAACCCAATCTGTCCTGTTAATTAACCCATAAATAGAGGGAAGAGACGGATTAATACCTTTCCCAAGGGTATTTGCGCGAAAGTGAATAAAATGGATTCAACTTCTGAGCCGATATCCACTGTACCACAACACACATGCCGAGTTTGAATTCCAGTTGAATTCATTGCATTCACTTACGCACAAATACCCCTGGGAAAGGTATTAAACTGGCTCTTCCCTCTAGTTATGGGTTAAATAACA
>JBBBDQ010030069.1:145000-262500 GCA_037127315.1 Ascarosepion bandense
GATAAGAATTAACAGTGGTTAAGGGTGCTTGTCTATTGATAGTTTCTTCATCAAATGTGAATGGAATTATGTTAGGCCAAATACAATTATCACTCATGGCCAGTAATAGAAAGAAATAAAATATGGTCAAGCCAGCATGTAATTTGGAATGTCCAGCTTTAAGAGGACATTCCAATAGACATTCGTAATAGCTGAATTATCAATGCACCACCTGGATTTGACTTCCTGAATCACTAAAAAACTGCTTATAGGCTGCAAAGACAAAACAATATGTGAAACAGTAACCTCTAGCATAACAAAATTATTGACGATATAGAAGCACCTGAAAAAAAAAAATGGATAAGTATGTAGACATTGCTTTAATTTATAGACATTCAAATAACACATATGGTGTATATCACCATATTGACACTGACAGTCATCCCCAAGTTTTCGCAAAACCAAAGATGCTATGAAAAGAAAAATAGCATTGCACAAGCAAAATTTTAAAAACTACAAATGAATGGAATAATATTTGTCTTCAAATAGTGAGCAAAGCGTCCACTTCACATGGTAACAAAAGAAGATAGCAGCTCTCTGACAGATCATGTAGCTACCAACAGATAAGCACAAACATTTTATCTCTGAGTACGTATATCGTCTTTAAAATATACATTTTTCCCTGAAATTCATACTAAAGCATTTTTGTTTATAAGCTTATTTTGTTATATGTTGTATAAGATTTGTTTGTAATTTATAGATTTCAATTGATATATTTTTACCCCCAAACAAATTACATATATATATATATATATATATATATATATATATATATATATATATATAAAGCAGTTCAGCTGACATACACGAAAGAAATATTGTCTAGAATGACTAAAAAGAGGTCAACACAATAAAAATCAATTAACCACCTGCAAATCCTGCACCACTTGAGAAACAACATTCATCAAACAAAAAGAATTGTTCACATACACATATATGAAATTACACTAAACTTCATGTAAATAAGAAAAAAATTGGGATACAACATCAGAAAAAAGAAAAATTGAAGACATCATAATAACACCTTCACAAAACTTTGAGGTCAGCATAACTGAAATAACACTGATCAACTAAGAGACAAATTTCTCCACATTACATATATATATATATATATATATATATATATTAAAGAAATATATTCAGACAAGGCAGCTGCATCTACAGAACAGCCTACAACAAGTTCTTTTTTTCAGATGTATAAAATGGTCAGATCATATAACAGCTCTACATATACATATGTATGTGCAAACTCATCCTATGGAGAAAAGGTAGCATTTGCTGTAGGTGACTTTAACTTAATTAGTAGATGTATAGTTCTTCTAATTCTGGTATCCAAAGATCATGAAACTGATAGTTGCACCAGGAAGCTTGCTAAGACTGGAATTTTAAACATTTTCATGAGTGATTTTAAGTACCAATTGACATCTGATTCTTGCTTTCTTTTTATCTCTCTCTCTCTCTCTCCCTATACATTTAATAATTTTACCCCAAGCAAGGTAATAATGCCACTAAGATGCAAGGTGTTACTGAGTGGGAGAGAATATGAGAGAAAAAACTTTTTTAAGGAGAGAGAACAATAAAAAAAAAATTAAGAAAAAAAAACAGGTGATAATGATTGACATTGCATTTAATTTTTGAAAATAAAAGTTAACTGAAAAACAAGAAGCTGGAAGAGAGTTTGACAAGCAAGAAGTGCAAGAGAAGAAACTGTTTGCATAGAACTGACAGTTACATTTATCAATTTCAAAGATAAAATTATGAGACCTCAACACCAATCTAATAATGCAGTTAAATAGTCTTGATACCATACAGGAAAGCTCAACAGAACAATTATGATGAAATTATTTATAGAAAAGGCACAAAGAAGGTAGCTTATGGTGGTGGGAAGTTAACTGAAGTTGAGATGCCAGGTCAGGATCATTGTCATTGCAGATTCTTCATTGGATTTTTTCATGAATCTCTAAATACCGATCAGAATTACCAGACCATGTGTGGAAGCAATATTCAATGCATGGTTGAAATGGTAGACTTATAAATAAATAAGATAAATTCAAGAAAGAAAAATTGATATACTGAACCAAGTTTCTTAGCTGCAAATCCAGCAATGGATTCAAGACAATTTCTTAGCTGCAAATCCAGCAATGGATTCAATACGATTTCTTAGCTGCAAATCCAGCAATGGATTCAATACAATTTCTTAGCTGCAAATCCAGCAATGGATTCAAAACAATTTTTCTATTTCATGTCAGCTAAGAATGTTAACCCAAGAAGGTGAAACAAGTCAGTATCCTGGGGGGTGAGTATCAGCCATGCTGATGGGAAATAAGAAGATGTCTTTCAGGCAATTAATAGAGTGCAGTTTTGTTTTGGAGGTCGGAAAATTAACAAACTTTTCCTTACTCAAGACAACAACAGACTGGAGGTCATTTTTGAGATCAGCTGCCAATTTGGCCTTATCGAACTGCTTGGGATTACTATGTCATACATAGATATCAAGGTGAGAACTAATGTCATCAGAAAGGTCATTGATGAAAATAAAGATATATAATTTTTCTACATCATGTCTACAGAAAATGTTATTCGGATATAACGCAATGAGTCACCATTCTGGAGTTTAGTATTATATTTCCAGTGGCAGCCTTAACATTATTACTTCTGCAGCTACACTCAGTCTTTTCACTCATAATCATCAAGCTTTTACAGAAGTAAAAAATTACTTTTATTTTTTATTGTGATTGTTCTAAAGTGATATTTCAATGAATAATATTATCATGGTTTAAAATAATGCAACACAACTTGTCATGAAGCAATATTATAATTAAATATATTATCAAAGTTTAGAATGATCTAACACAAATTGTTTTGTTCTAAAGTAATATTGCAATGAATAATATTATCATGGTTTAAAATAATGCAACACAATTGTCATGAAGTAATATTATAATTAGATATATTATCAAGGTTTAGAATAGTGTAACACAAATTTCAATGAATAATATTATGATGGTTTAGAATAATGCATCACAATTTGTCATGAAATAATATTATAATTAAATATATAATCAAGGTTTAGAATAATGTAACACAAATCGTCTTGTTCTAAAGTAATATTTCAATGAATTATATTATCATGGTTTAGAATAATGCAACACAACTTGCTCTGAAGTAATATTTCAATGAATAATATTATCACAGTCAAGAATAATGCTACACAAATTGTTATGAAGTGATATCATAATGAATAATATTATCATGGTTTAGAATAATGCAACACAACTTGTCATGAAGTAATATTATAATTGATTGCTAGGTTTTTAATGGCTTTCTGTGTTATTTAAAGACAAATCATATTTTGGAATGTAATAATAATTATTTTTTTTCCCAAATAAATACTGCATTAACCATTTTTTGTGGGGAGAAAACAATGATTTTTTTCTTGTTAAAAGTTCTATTTAAATTGTAGATCACACTTAGCTTTTTTAAATTATAACTTGAACTTAAGAAAGATCTGAATCCATCACATGATAGTGATGGATTTATACCTTTCCTAAGTGTATTTGCACATGAGTAAATGTCATAATTCTAACTAGAGTTTGAACTGCGCTCTCCAATTTTATATTCCATGTCACTATATATAGTACCACCGGCACGTCTTATTGTGATGCCAATTCTTATTACCAACTTAATTCGTGAATACGCTCATCACCAAAACATCATTTTTACATGAAAAAACTATTGGATAATCAATATCTTGATAAACCTTTTTGCAAAATCTCTTGCAGATTTGATTGAAATTTTGAAAATCAATGTCAAAAGAAATTAAACTAATTCTTCCACGATAGAATTGTTGATATCAGGAGAAAAAAATGGGCATTTTTAAGAATTAGACTATCATTAAATTTCTAAAGTTTAGAAGTTTAGTAACAAAGTCACTTAAAAAACTGATCATTTAAATTGCAACACAATTTATTCTGAAGTAATATTTCAATGAATAATATTATCATGGTTTAAAATAGTGCAATACAACTTGTCATGAAGTAATATTATAATTAAATATATTATCAAGGTTTAGAATGATCTAACACAAATTGTTTGGTTCTAAAGTAATATTTCAATGAATAATATTATCATGGTTTAAAATAATGCAATACAACTTGTCATGAAGTAATATTATAATTAAATATATTATCAAGGTTTAGAATGATCTAACACAAATTGTTTTGTTCTAAAGTAATATTATAATGAATAATATTATCATGATTTAAAATAATGCAATACAACTTGTCATGAAGTAATATTATAATTAAATATATTATCTTGGTTTAGAATAGTGTAACATAAATTGTCTTGTTCTAAAGTAATATTTCAATGATTAATATTATCATGGTTTAGAATAATGCAATACAACTTGTCATTAAGTAATATTATAATTAAATATATTATCAAGGTTTAGAATGATCTAACACAACTTGCCTTGTTCTGAAGTAATATTTCAATGAATAATATTAACATGGTTTAGAATAATGCAACTTTAACTTGTTCTGAAGTAATATAATGAAATTATATGATAGATATTAGGCAGGATGTGTACTTGATTAGTTTTACTATTTACAACGTGTACTAACTTGGTCACATGATTAATAATAGGGAGTAGCTTTATTCAATCATTTTATGTCACAGAATATCAGAAATATGTCCTTTGGTCATGTATGTCAACAATAACTGTTTTTAGTAAAGATAATTTGAAGAATATACATTACAGGCCAAATGTTTGGGGCCAAATAAATTGATTGTTTTTTAATTTTTATGATTATTATTATTAAACTCTGCCTTTTCCATCTTCACCCTCAACTTTAATTTCTACTTCTCAATGAGAAGAAGAAAAAGAGGATGGTGAATAGGATGCAGAAGTGAAAATGAAGAAGATGAGGATAAAGGAAAAGGCAGAGGCTAATAATAATAATAGTAATGAGAAGAAGAAGAGGAGGATGGTGAATAGGATGGAAGTAGAAAATGAAGAAGATGAGGATAAAGAGAAGGAAAAAGGCAGAGGTTAATAATAATAATAGTAATGAGAAGAAGAAGAGGAGGATGGTGAATAGGATGGAGAAGTAAGAAAATGAAGAAGATGAGGATAAAGAAGAAAGAAAAGGCAGAGGCTAATAATAATAATAGTAATGAGAAGAAGGAGAAGAGGATGGTGAATAGGATGGAGAATTAGAAAATGAAGAAGATGAGGATAAAGAAGAAGGAAAAGGCAGTGGCTATTAATAATAATAGTAATGAGAAGAAGAAGAGGAGGATGGTGAATAGGATGGAGAAGTAGAAAATGAAGAAGATGAAGATAAAAAAGAAGGAAAAGGCAGAGGTTAATAATAATAATAATAATATTAATGAGAAGAAGAAGAGGAGGATGGTGAATAGGATGGAGAAGTAGAAAATGAAGAAGATGAGGATAAAGAAGAAGGAAAAGGCAGTGGCTAATAATAATAATAGTAATGAGAAGAAGAAAGGAGGATGGTGAATAGGATGGAGAAGTAGAAAATGAAGAAGATGAGGATAAAGAAGAAAGAAAAGGCAGGAGAGCTAATAATAATAATAATAGTAATGAGAAGAAGAAGAAGAGAATGTGGGTGAATAGGATGGAGAAGTAGAAAATGAAGAAGATGAGGATAAAGAAAGAAGGAAAAGGCAGAGGCTAATAATAATAATATTAATGAGAAGAAGAGAAGAGGAGGATGGTGAATAGGATGGAGAAGTAGAAAATGAAGAAGATGAGGATAAAGAAGAAGGAAAAGGCAGAGGTTAATAATAATAATAGTAATGAGAAGAAGAAGAGGAGGATGGTGAATAGGATGGAGAAGTAGAAAATGAAGAAGATGAGGATAAAGAAGAAAGAAAAAGGCAGAGGCTAATAATAATAATAATAGTAATGAGAAGAAGGAGAAGAGGATGGTGAATAGGATGGAGAATTAGAAAATGAAGAAGATGAGGATAAAGAAGAAGGAAAAGGCAGTGGCTAATAATAATAATAGTAATGAGAAGAAGAAGAGGAGGATGGTGAATAGGATGGAGAAGTAGAAAATGAAGAAGATGAAGATAAAAAAGAAGGAAAAGGCAGAGGTTAATAATAATAATAATAATAGTAATGAGAAGAAGAAGAGGAGGATGGTGAATAGGATGGAGAAGTAGAAAATGAAGAAGATGAGGATAAAGAAGAGAAGGAAAAGGCAGTGGCTAATAATAATAATAGTAATGAGAAGAAGAAGAGGAGGATGGTGAATAGGATGGAGAAGTAGAAAATGAAGAAGATGAGGATAAAGAAGAAAAGGCAGAGGCTAATAATAATAATAGTAATGAGAAGAAGAAGAAGAGGATGGTGAATAGGATGGAGAAGTAGAAAATGAAGAAGATGAGGATAAAGAAGAAGGAAAAGGCAGAGGCTAATAATAATAATAATAGTAATGAGAAGAAGAAGAGGATGGTGAATAGGATGGAGAAGTAGAAAATGAAGAAGATGAGGATAAAGAAGAAAAGAAAAGGCAGAGGCTAATAATAATAATAATAGTAATGAGAAGAAGAAGAAGAGGATGGTGAATAGGATGGAGAAGTAGAAAATGAAGAAGATGAGGATAAAGAAGAAGGAAAAGGCAGAGGCTAATAATAATAATAATAGTAATGAGAGAAGAAGAAGAAGAGGATGGTGAATAGGATGGAGAAGTAGAAAATGAAGAAGATGAGGATAAAGAAGAAGGGGAAAGGCAGAGGCTAATAATAATAATAGTAATGAGAAGAAGAAGAAGAAGAGGATGGTGAATAGGATGGAGAAGTAGAAAATGAAGAAGATGAGGATAAAGAAGGAAGGCAGAGGCTAATAATAATAATAGTAATGAGAAGAAGAAGAAGAAGAAGAAGAGGATGGTGAATAGGATGGAGAAGTAAAAAATGAAAGAGATGAGGATAATGAAATTTGGAAAAGGTAGTTGTGAATAATGATAATAAGATGATGATGGTGTATAGGATGTGGCAGTGATGATGAAGAAAATTAAAGTTAGTAATTTTAACTCTGAATTTTGTATTTGGTCTTGTTAATTCAAATAGAATTGTTAATTCAAGCAGTGAATAACAACATAAGGCTAATACCTGTTAATTACCCACATACGAGTGAAACTGTCATACCAGAACAAATGAACAATCGTATCTGCTTGTCAAAACAGAATTTAACTTTTATCACTTTCACATTCAAATATTTTTCGAAAACTTTTTCTTATGCTTTATTCTACATTCTAAGACAAAGTTTTATTCAACTCAAAATATCAGCAAGTCCATTCTTTGGGCACCACACAAAAATCTTTTTCCAAATATTTTCAGAGGGAATTTCAATGTAAAGGAAAGGCTTACCTCAGCTGTTTTTAAAAACATTGCAAGTGACCTCAACATGTGGTTGGTCCTTCACCTGCAGGACATGACGGATCTGGGACACCATAGCTTTATCCAAATCATTGGGACATTTCCTTTTGGGATCATCCAATTCCTTGATTAGTTTATCAATTGCATTCGGAGTTGGACCATTTAATATATAGATCTCAAGAAGCCTGTAGAAGAAAAAAAATTGCAGATAAATAAAGCAATATAGTCATTACCAATATTTCTATAAAAACTATTTAATAGATTATGTCATATATGTTCACAGAGTCAGAAAAAAAGGGAAGAGAAAAGAAGCGGTAAAAATACCACGCATTCATAATCTGTGAAATGGAAGTGAAACATAGGCTAAGTGACTTTTGTTGCAAGGTGGTTTCTCCTACAAAGAGGGATGCAAACTTGAACCCTTCTAGAGAAAACATTTTCTTTATTAAGTTTTCTGAAGTGTGAATCTGGGTTTGAGTTTTGTTTAATGGCATATCAACACTTCCATGGGTTATTTAATGCCAATAAGGTGGGGTTTCAAGGTTGTTTTTTTTTTCATGTTTACTTATAGTGAGAAAGAAATTTAGTCAAATTTTAATGAAAAGTTTTTGTTTATATTCTTTTTTATTTTAGAAAACTGAAAAATGTCTTCTAGTTTTGTATTCAAAAATGTTTTTCTAAGAATTCTTTTTTCAAAAATGTATGTTTTTCTATAAAAATTTATTTTTATGTATATATTTCTATAAAATTCTATTTTTATACTTTCATAGTGTTTTGACCCCAGTTTGGGGGGTTAACTATTTGCCCATAACTGAGACCCTAACAGGTGCTACCACACCGGATCAGGGTGAACTTGGGAACAACAGCAACTAAGAGATGGTTCCATGCTCCTCGCAACCTCCTCATCAGAGGCCTTGCTGCCCAATGCAGTTTACCGTCATGCCCAGGACCTTCTCAAGTGTGAAGCCTGATAGATGTAACCCACAGTTAAAAGAAAACAAAAGAAATATAACATTGAATTTCTAAAACAGGTAAAAACTAAAAATAACATTCAAGGAATAAAAATATTGGATAAATAAATGCATTTATTCTTTATATATTATAGTGACATAGCTCGAACACGTGACATACAGTTCACAATATATAAAGGACTAATATCAAGTAGCGAGAAAAATTCTGGTCAAAAATACTATTTAAATCACAATATCAAAAGCATCTTCCTTTGTGTTACATTCTGTGTTGTCTCTGGAGACCCATGCTACTACATGAAATGATATCAGCAAAAAGGGTCATTTCTTTTTGGTATTCATTTTATTAAGAGTGGCAACTTGTATTATAAGAGGTAGTAGGAGGACTGACATCACAAGAATGCATTTTGTACATTGGGTTAGCATTCCTTCTCAGGTAGTTTTAGCCAGTCACAAACATGAGTGTGGGAGGCATATCGATCATTCAGATTTCTTGAGACCCTCTGTTGAATTTGCTTTGGACTTATATTTAAAATCTACAATAAGGCAATTCATCACTGTCAGAATATTCTGCCCATGAGGTACTTCGGCCAATCGTTGACCATTCTGGCTTTTGCATTCTGTAATATTATTTCTCCTTTTTCTTTTTCAAAATACACAGTAATATGTATTTTAAATAATTGCCAAGTGTGACTTGTAGCTTATTTGTCCATCTCTTGCTATGCCTCCAGAACCAGCATCATATACATGAGTTAAAAGAAATATTATACAACATAACAAAACATACATTCAGACATATAGCATTACAGAAATGCACAACAATATAAAATATAACAATTATCATTCCACCAAAACTCACATAAATGCATAAGGTGTAAACGCCATCTCTGGATTCTACTGAGTGTTGGTATCCTCAGTATTCTTCAAAGTCGATTTTCTTGAGTTGGATCATGCAACTTATTCTAGTGGCGTGTCATTCTTTATGACACCTGTTGCAGAAACACAAAATGCAATCATTCAAAGACACATATGTAGATTGTACATTTTTCTTTTCTTTTTGGCCTGTCTGCACAAAGGTGCATGGATATTTGGAAATGCCTTTCTGTTTGCTCTTTCAAAAGCCCACACAATTGTTCATCCTTATTTTTTAACAAGAATTTCTTTGTCCATCTCTTGCTATGCCTTCAGAACCAGCACCATATACATGAATTAAAAGAAATATTATACAACATAACAAAACATACATTCAGACATATAGCATTACAGAAATGCACAACAATATAAAACATAACAATTATTATTCCACCAAAACTCACATAAATGCATAAGGTGTAAACGCCATCTCTGGATTCTACTGAATATTGGTAACATCAGTATCCTACAAAGTTGATTTCTTGAGTTGGATCATTACATGCAATATATTTGAATAACATATCATTCTTTATGACACCTGTTACAAGAACACAGAACACAGTTGTTCAAAGCTTCACAAGTGGCTGTTACATTTTTCTTTTCTTTTTTATTTGGTCCATCTGCACAAAAGTACATGGATATTTGGAAATGTTTGCTCTTTGACAAACCCCACAATATTGTTCATTCACTTTTATTTTTTAACAAGAATTTCTTTGCATATGTCTTCGGTTTCCAATTCATGGGTATGCATGCACATATGTGTATGCGTTTGTGTACAATCTGGTAGGGAGTGTCCCCTGTATACTGTTCACATCAAACAATTTTTTTTTTTCAAGTCTACTGCTTTTATCTCTTGGAAACTGATTGACTCAGTTATGCTTAAATAGCAGAATGTAGTTTCATTTAAAACATTTCTGTGATCACGTTAACTAAGTCTCTTAGATTTTGATTTTTCCCACTTTTTTCCTCTATACGACACATGACCTTACTTCCAACACTTGTTGCCCAGTAGTCACCCTTCTTACTAGATTTTTGTATATGTCCACCATTTTCTTCTTCTTTTCTTTTCCTTAAATACCATGAAGGTGAAAGGTCAGCTGAATCAGAGTTACTGGAAGTGTCATACACTCTTATCTGTGAGGATCATCTACCCCTCTCTGCTCTTGCTCTGAGCCTATATCTACAATTGTGATTACTACTACTATGATCCTCATCAGAACTCTCATTTGTCATGTTGTTGCTCTGATACCGATCAAAATTCTGCTCCGTTTTAGTTGCACATACCTCCATATTTTCATCTTTTGCTCTGGTTTGATGCATCATCTAAACTTATTTATAAATGGAACTTTGTGTGTGCATGTGTGTGTCTGTCTGTCCATTACTTATAGAGTCCGAAACGGCTTAACCGATTTTCTTGAAAATTTACACAGTTGTACTATAAGCATCTGCGAGTGTTCTTAGCTAGGTTTTGTGTCGAGGTACTCCCGATAAATATCAAAAATAAAAAAAATCGGGTTATAGAAGGAGTGGTCCGATTTTAATCAAATTTGATACACTCATTAGACAAAGACATAAGAAATGATATTCAGAAGTTTCAAGGTTGCAGTTCTTACAATAGTGCAGAAAATTGAATGTGCATTGTGGTGCAGTGGATATCGGCTTGGAACGAGAAATTGGGGAGCTGAGATCGAATTCCAGTTCAATTCATTGCATTCACTTTCGTGCAAATATCCTTGGGAAAGGTATTAATCCATCTCTTCCTTCCAGTTATGGGTTAAATAACAGGACAGATTGGGTTCTATAGCCTTGGCTGGCAACCAATCTACTGCAGAAAGCAATGGCAACCTACTGCGGGATAATCTTCTGCCCAGTCAGTCATGTCTCTTTCTAGACATGATCGCCCAAGTGTGTTTCATGTATAGCACTTAACTGACATCTATATATATATATATATATATATATAAATAAGGTAAGATGTTTGTGTGTGTGTCTCTTTATCTGCTTGTATGTCTGTATTTTTTTCAGCCCTTTTATTTCAGTATTTGCTTTAGGTTTGGCTTTAAGTAGGTATAATTGTAGTTCTTAGTCTCAGCCATGATACCATTTACTCAGAGGACTTATTTATCCTTCAAAATTCAGTTTACGACAAAAAAACTTATTTGATATCGATACCAGGAAATCAAAATTTGACTTACATCCATTCATTTTTCTTTCAGTCTATGGTTTTGCTTTAACTGGAAACAACTATTGCTTTTTAGTCTTTCATGCCAACGTCCAAAGAGTCTGAGCTCCAGGATCATGGATTAGTTTTAAAGCTTTCATTACACCCGAGCAATGCCGGGCTATACTGCTAGTCAGAATATGTAAGTTGTCTTATTGTCATTGGTGTCTCCATTAATTTTCTAGGTACATGTTTCTTTCATTACCTGAGTTGTTCTCAGATTCATTGGAGAGTACTTTTGTCTACTAGGGTTGCCCTTCTTAGCGGCCTATTTTCAGTGGGAATTATCCATCCCTCAATATTCATTGCCCTAAGGTGTTCAGCATGGACTTGAACAATCAAGGTAGTGTATTCATCAAGATACTGAACCAGTCTTCTCGACTTCTACATAATACAGCCTCCACCTCATGTTTAATTTGCCCCATTTCTATAATAAACTATGTCTCCTACTTTAAAGTCTATGTCGTTAGTTGAAATGCTGGACCTTTCTATTTGTTGTTTCTTCACTTTCCTCAAATTATTCCTCACTAGTGTAAATGCATTGAGTCTGACTGATCTAATTCTCCCTCTCTGACGTGATGCTGTTTCACTTCTAATGGAGAGATGATATTTACACCATCTACCTAGTTAAGCCTAGCTAATTGGCATTCTCGTCTGGTTCATATTATTGACAATGAGTAGTGGTATTCTGCCCATCACACATACTGTTACTACCACACTTGCTACCAAAATACCACATAGGTTACTAATGAACCCCGATTTAATTGTTCGGTCTTATAAGTTAACTTATTATCTTGCAGTTTCACTTTTGTTATACATGTGTGCATAAATAGGGCTTTGACAGTTTTCTTTTATGTGCCGTGTCCTTTCAAGACATAAACGATCATGTCCCTCCACATTCCCCTATATCTTGTAGCTCTTAACACCATTTCTCTTGGTATTTCTCCCAAACCCTGCTCTACTATCTACTTGCTCAAGCCCATCATGTATGTCATGCATTGCTTTCCCGTGTCTCTCTTTTCCCCTGCCTTGTGAGTACCAGATTCTCCAAGCCCTCCTTCCTCATCAAATGTCCCAGAAACTTTAGCTGTCTCTTCCTGATGCTAAGTTTCTTTTTTATTTCCATCCTCTCCAGAACCTTGTTGTTGCTCACATGTTTGGTCCATATATTCTCAGCATCCTTCTGTAGAACCACATTTTGATTGCTTCAAGCCTTACTTTCATTGTTGATGAGATTGTCCAGTATTTGCTGCCATACAGGAGGACAGAGGTCCGACCCTTTTACAGTGAAACTGATCAAATGTAACCGCAACTTCTACTCTATCAGCTTCTGTGATCGCAATTCTTGCCTGTGGAATTCCCTTCCGAATACTTGCTTCCCTGACAGCTACAATCTACATGAATTTAAATGCAATGTCAATTACCATCTCTTATCTTTCACTTGCATCCTTTCCCTGACAATCCTTGTATCATCTTCGCTCTTTTCACTCTACTCTCATAGAGCTCTCTTCACTCCACCCATGTCTATTGAACAGGTTAAGAGGCTCATCCATTGTTCCCTGTTTAGGATGCAGTTTCCGGCTTTCTCTCTTCCAATCTTCTCACTAATACGTAGCCCCCTGCACATCAGTGGCGTTACCGCCTTGCTCGGGGTGATACGATTAAAAACAAAAAAAAACATCTTTCTCTTATCCATTCTCTGACTCCCCCATAACTTGTTCATCTTTCGGTAAATTTTTGTTTTGTTCCCTGAAGGCCTTTACCCCGTCAAATCTTTCTTAAACTTCCTTAATTACGTGCAAATGTATATGCTGAAATCAAATCAATACTTGCTTATTGAAGAAACCTACCATTTTTTCTGTTATCGACCACAAAAAGTCGGACTCTATGTCACCCCTTACCACCGTTTTAATATCTGATTCACTGCTGAATGACTTGGGGCGTAGGATACTTATTACGGCCCGTTTACTTCTTTTGAGTGATTAGTCCACGATTTGTTTGGGTTCGGAACTCAATTTCTGCATATGAATAGCAAAAAGGAAGGCAAATTGGTCGAAAAATCCCCAATCTATGCATGAAATCATTCAGCAGTGAATAACATGTTTTGAACTGTGGTTACGGGGTGAGATAAACAGCGAAAAGAAGTTCGATATTTTTCTGAAGGAGTAAAGGCCTTCTGGGAACAAAATAAAAATTTACCCATCTTTCTAATCACTCATCTCTTATGTCATCCCCTGCGCACCAGGGGCAGTACTACTCTGCTTGGGGTGAAATGATTATAAAAAAAATAAAGATATCACATAACAGTCCAGTATTTTTTTTCTTTGTTTCTAACAAAATTTTCCTATCTCTCAATACTCTGCTTAGCTTCTGGAATGCATCCTTGGCCATGACAATATACTTCCGGATCTCAGAGTCACAATTTCTGTCCTCTGTTAGAACACTTCTCAAGCATTTAAATTTCTGTACTTGCTTGATTTTAGTATCCCTGACATTTTGGGCTTCTGTTTTTGCTGATGACAATGCATTCAGTTTTCTTGTAGTCTATGATTAGTTCTTTCATCTCGCCTTTCCTGTCTATCTTCTGTAGGAGTTCTTTTTATCTATCTGTCCTGTGAGTATAAAATTTTCCAAGCCCTCCTTTCTCATCACATATCCCAGAAATTTCAACTGCTTCCTCCTGATACCAAGTATAAGTTTCTTTTTTTGTTTCCATTCTCTCTAAAACCTTGTCATTGCTTACATGTTCAGTCCACAGTATACTCAGCATCTTTCTGTAGAACCACATTTCTGTCACATTGAGTCTCACTTTCATCTTTGAGGAGATTTTCCAGCATTCACTGTCATATAAGAGGATAGCTATCATGTGACAGTTCAGTATTCTTTTCTTTGTTTCCAACAAAAGTTTTTGCCCCTAAATACTCTGCTTAGATTTTGGAATGCCTCTTTGATCATCCCAATGCACATTTGGATCTCTGTGTCACACTTTACGTTCACTGTTAGAACACTTCTCAAGCATTTTACTTTCTGTACCTACTTGATTTTAGTATCCTCAACCTGTAATTAGTATTTTGGGTTCCTCTTTGATCATCCCAATGCAACTTTGGATCTCTGTGTCACACTTTACGTTCTCTGTTAGAACACTTCTCAAGCATTTTACTTTCTGTACCTACTTGATTTTAGTATCCTCAACCTGTAATTAGTATTTTGGGTTCCTCTTTTTGCTGATGATGATGCATTCAGTTTTCTTGTAGTTTATGTTTAGTCCTTTCTTCTCATTTTCCCTTGCTACCTTCTGTAGGAGGTTCTGTATTTTCCTTTTCAAGTCTACTATTAGCATTTTATCATTTGTGTATCATATATTAATTGGTATTTTGGGTTCCTCTTTTTGCTGATGATGATGCATTCAGTTTTCTTGTAGTTTATGTTTAGTTCTTTCATCTTGTAGTTTCTTTTCCATGTCTGCTATCAGCATTGTGTCATCGGTGTATCCTATATTGTTAAGATTAAGTACAAGCTTTTCTAGCTATGGACAAAATGCGCCTGTCTTCTTCTAATGCTACATAGTCATCTGTTTGGTATGACATAGCACTTCTAAATAGAAATTCTAGCCCCATTTTGCTGTAGCTAGTCTGTTTATAGAGGAAACTACAGTTTGATTTGGAATGCTTTATTTCATCCGAAACAAATGAAACAATTTCTAAAGGATTATTGGATTTTTAATTTTTATTACTTTAAACATGTAATCACATTTATTGACCTTGCATATTTAAGAAATGTAATATATACTGTTTGAAAATATAAATGAGGCATCTATTTCAGATAAGAAGTGTCTACTATAAAAAACCTTTGAAGTAATAAAAATATCAGATTAAAAATAAAACCACTAATTATATATATATATATATATATATATATATATATATATCCGAGTGAGTATAGAATGAGGAGAGAAAAAAGAAAAATTTTTTCAGTCCAAAACATTAATTTAAAACAGTGCTTGATATATGATGTATGGGATAGCAATATATAAATTTTTATATACCAAGAACAGTTTTTGAGGAAAGATTATCATAAAGTAGAAAAAGATTTTGTGTGTGCATTTCATCATTTTGGACTTCATTGGACTAAATTTAGTCTAATGAAGTCCTAAGGAACAAAATACATTATATGAGAACTTTTTTCACTTTGTTATACATCTTTTTGACATATATGTGCACATTATTTCTCATATACTATATATATATATATATATATATATATATATATATATTGATTGTTTAATACTTAGTTTTTGGTCATAATTGGGTTGGACCAGTACAGATTTGTATTAAAAAGTGTTCTATACAATTATATTGTAGAAATTTTGAATATTTTCCATTTTTAAACGAGTTATTTTGCTACGCAGGTTTCTAACATGAGTGGTGTCTTCAGGCGATTTTTAAGAACTATTTATAATATATATATATATATGTATATATATGCGCATGCATAAAATAACAAAGATAGCATTTAACAAAATCCTAGATACCATTTCTGCAAAACTTTGAGTTAGGGAACATTTTTAAAAAAAATATTTTTACTATTTCTTATTATAACTATCGTTGCTACATATACATAGTTAAATAACCCATATGGGTTATTTAACTATGTATATGTATTAACTATCATTGCGACATATATATAGTTAAATAACCCATATGGGTTGATATGCTGCTAAACAAAAACAACCCAAATACATATATATGAATACAAACACACATTGTGTTATGTATGTGGATTACATTGATTCCGTATTAAATGCATGTTTGACCCAGCCTACCCTCAAACAAAACTATTTTATTATAATATCTAGCAACAACAAAATATTTAAAAGAAATAGACTTTAAAACAAAATACTTAATAAAACAACCCTCCCCCACAAAAAAAAAACAAAAAAAAAACGATCTAATCTGGTAAGAAAATAAACAAAACAAAATGTTCCCAATAAAATCAACAGGCTTCGCATATGTTTTCCAATCTTTACAAAGGCTGTGCAAGAATCAATAGTTGTGCATTTTTAAAACACTTGACAGTTGCAAGCCTGAATCCAGGCACTGATAGTCACCATGGAAACATGATAAGATAACAGCATCTCAAATAGAGAGGCGCTAAGCCAGGTTAGCCACAGAATCAACACACTGCAACACCAACGTACGGGAAGGTGGGCAAAACTGATAATTTAATGGTTAGACTACTGAACTGGAGGCAGAAAGGTTTATTGCTCAAGTCTCTTTTCTATGTAAAGATTGTGAGCAGATAAAAATATCTAACTGGATTGTGATTGTATTTCTCAAGCGCACTGAATCCAAATGTCATACTGTAGCAAATAAAATCACTAAAATAGCTAGAAATAAAATGGTTGGAGGTCAATAATATTTGAGGAATTAAAAAAAACGTGATTGGGTTTGGTAATATTCCTGTGTTTATACAGAGAAACTTCTATTCATTATTTCTAGACTAGGATCCAGCTTATAATGGACCTTAGAAGGTAGATATATGCCTGATACATGAGTAAAAAGATTGATATTATGGACTTGTATACTTTTAAAGCTCTAGTAATTTTTTTAAAAATCATTTCACCCCAAGCAAGGCATTACACTGCCACTATTGCACATGGGGCTACATAGGGGAAGGTAAAGAGGAGGAGTGGTTAGGTGTAGGAAATGTCAGAAGGAAGGTGATAGATGGGTAAGGATACTGAGGATGAGGGTTGGGCAGATGGGAAGAGTGTTTGAAAGAATGGGAGCGAGTTAGTATGTTAGGAGGTGTCTATTGACCTTACATTTAAACTCCTGGAGATTGTAGCCGTCAGGGAAGCAATCATGTGGAAGGGAATTCCACAGTCGGGAAGTGTGAGAAAAGAAATTGTTGGAGTAGAAGTTGCGGTTGCATTTTATCGGTTTCACTGTAAAAGGGTGGGATCTAGTTGCTAATCTAGTTTCTCGTGCAAATTCGTATCTAGGGGGCAGCAGTGATCTAAGTTAATTGGAGCAGAAGCCGTAAAATTATTTATAGAAGAGACACAGGGAAGCCACATCGTGCCGGTGAGAGAGAGACTGCAGACAGTCTGCCAAGTTGGTATCGATCACATTACACACCCTCTGCTGTACCTGGTCGAGAAGCCCGAGGAGAATAGCAGGAGCACCTAACCAGATATGGCAGCAGTATTCAATGCACAGGCGGATGGTAGATTTATATATGTGCAAGATAGATTCAGACGGAAAAAAACTTCCGGAACCTGCACAGAGAACCGACTTTTATAGCAGCGGATTTAGCAATGGACTCGATATAGTCATTCCATTTGAGGTCCGCTGTAAGTGTGAGACCAAAGAGGCATAGTGTTTTACTCTCTGGGAGGCAAGCCTGGTCCATGCTAATAGGCGGTAGGTGCGATTGTCTGTGATGGTTAATTGATAGTAGCTTCATTTTAGAAGCATTAAAATTTACGAGCCATTTCTTACCCCAGTCCACTACGGATTGGAGGTCCTTTTCAAGATCGGCTGCAAGGTTAGCTTTGTCGCCTATACCAGATTTTTGGTCGAGGCAAGAGTAAACTGTGGTGTCATCGGCGTACATATCTACTTGGGATCTTATGGAATCAGGGAGATCATTAATGTATATCAGAAAGAGTGTAGGACCTAGGATAGAGCCTTGAGGGACACCTGCGTTCATATAGTAGTTCTGGGAGGCATGTCCGTTTAATACCACCTTCATTGTGCGGTTAGAGAGGAATGACTGGATTAGTTCAAACAATTGTCCAGTTATACCATAGCTCTGCAGTTTGCATGGAAGGCCAGCATGCCAAACTCTGTCGAACGCTTTAGAGATATCCAAGGCAACAGTTTGGGCTTCACCATTCCTGTCGAGTGCCTGAAAACTGGACTTATATCTACTTATTTACTTTTGAAGCTCAAGTATAAACTGGACCTATGTCTGCTTCTAAGGCTCTAGTATAAATTGGGCCTATATCTACTCTTGAGGTTCAAGTACAAACTGGACCTGTATCTACTTTTAAGGTTCTAGTATAAACAGGATCTATATTTATTTTTGATGTGCAAGTATAAACTGGACCTCCATCTATTTTTGAGGCTCAAATATAAACCGATCATATATCTACTTTTGAGGCTCAACTATACTAGTAATTCAAAACTTTTAGAGGTAAGTTGAATTTAATTGCTTTATCTTGTTCAGATTTCCAAAAGCCCATATCTCGTAAATTTTATTTTCATATCTGTAGTGGACACTGCTCGTCCCTTGGCATAAACAACATAAAATCACTTGTGCTGTACATAGGAGAGTCAATCTGTACAGACTGGATGATGTCACATGTGATCAAAAAATTGTGTTGCAATCTAACTAGATGACATAAAAGTCAGTATTTGTTTAAACCAGGGAGTTTCTTAAAGCAATGCAACTGGAGTGACAGGAGCAAAGGAAAAGAATAACTCAGATAATTTGAAATAGCTAAGTTATCTGAGAGGGAAAGTCTGATCTCAAAATTATATCAGAATTTGATGGCTCAGTGCTCAGGACAAACATGGTGAAAAGGATAAAAAAGGCAGAACTCATTTTCCAACTCTGGGAAGTGGCCAGAACATGTAGTACTTCTAAGACCGTCTTATGGTGTGTTTACAGTCTATCAGCAATGAGGAAGAAAAAGCAGTCATTGAACACATAAAACCCTGCCCTCATGATGGTTGGGTTTGTAATGTATGAACAATTCTCAGAGTGATGCCTTTACACAGGGGAAATCCATTGATATCAATATTTGCAAGTACGTACTAAATTCAGCAAAAATAGTTGATTCTGTATTTAGTTTTAAATAATTTATGAAATTTTTAGAAGTTTTGATCAACTAGATTCGTAGTTATAGATTTTTCTAAAAATTGGTGCAGCCCAAAATTATTGTTTTTTTTTTCTTAATTTGATAATTAATACAAGCGCCCTTTAAAAATTAGATAGTGTTGACCTGATTCTACAAAATTCTAATAGGTAATGAAGAAGACAATGTGTTAGTGTCATATACCATGATAACTGCAGCCATGGCGACGGCAGCTGAACTTGAAAAGAAGTTGATGCATACAAAGAAGTGATGGATACACAACACTTTCCAAACATTTAAATATTCCTAGATTGATAATTCGTAGCCATATCAAGAAGTACAAGACTCATTGCATTGAGAATAAATTAAGGACTTCAGAAAATGGTTCGTTTCTGAGAGAATGGAAAGAAAAATCATGAGAGATGTCTTGAAGAAACTTCAGTTAGCAACAAAAGACACTGTCAATGATGTACAAATATCAGGGTTGAATGTACCAACAATGACTGTCACTAGATGCTATCTTAAAACAGTACTTCAAGCTTGTCATCCAAGAACATGGGAATAACTATTGGAACTCTGTTTTATGATCAGATGACACCAAACTAGAATCATTTGGTCACATGAACTTCTGTTATGTATGGAACAAAATGAATGAATCTCAGAAACCAAAAAATTCTCTCCTAAAACATCACCAGAACAAAACATTCCCACCATCGTATTTGATGGTGGGAATGTTTTGTTCTGGTGATGTTTTACTGCTCCTGGGCCAGGAGAACTAGTGAGAGTACAGGGTATCATGGATAAAGTATGTTGTAGTGAAATATCCTGTCCTACCCAGGAATGGGTATGGCCTGGGTTATAAAAGACCGAGACTAAAACGAACTACAGAGTCTTCGTCATTGTACGAGAGTGATCGTGATTATATAAGAGTCATCATCCTTAGACGAGAGTTATATGTCATTAGACGGAAGCATTCTTCACAAGACGGACGTGTACATCCTATACAGAGACATTGCCTTCTTGAGTGTTATACCTGTTAACTGTTCGTTGGTGTACGTGTATTTGGTTTATTGTCCTCAGTGTTAAGAATTATTTCTTGCACTATTCTTTCTCTGTTTATCCCCTCCCGGGATATAACAAAGTTTTTGGTTGTTCTTAAAAAAATATATGAAACAAAAAGCAAGAAAGCCGTATTTAGGGTGTCACTGGATGTTTCAACATGACAATGACCTGAAATACAATGTATAAATTGTTTCAAAATACTTAGATGACAGCAAAATTAAGATATTTACATACCCCACACAAAGTCCTGACCTAATCACTGTTGAGAAGTTATGAAGAAAAAAAGAAAAAGTCCTCCTTCAAATTTGGAGGAACCAGAAGTTATTGCTAAGGAAGAATGGAGCAAAATAGTTAAAATTTTCTTATCCTATATTCATGGATATTTTCCTATCCAATATCCAAGGATATTTTCTTCTCCTATTGAATATTAGCGGTCACTTTCTTATTCTATTCAATAACCAAGAACGTTTTCCTATCTCATACTGTATCTTGGAACATT
This sequence comes from Ascarosepion bandense, assembly GCA_037127315.1. NCBI lineage: Eukaryota > Metazoa > Mollusca > Cephalopoda > Sepiida > Sepiidae > Ascarosepion > Ascarosepion bandense. Next base: position 165,976 of record JBBBDQ010030069.1, read on the forward strand.
TCCTGTCCAATATCTAAGGACATTTTCTATTCTATCCTATATTCAAAGACATATTCTTATCCTATCAAATATCCATGAACATTTTTCTATCCTATCTTGTAAGGAACTATCAAAATCAATTAATGGCAATAATCAAGGATAATGGTTACAGAATTGGTTATTCAGGCAAGTGGGCCAATAATTTTGCCCTATGTTAAATGTTTTTCTAGTGTTTTTTGTATTATTGTTTGACATTAAAATAAAAATTTAGTTGCTGGCATCAATGCATATTTTGTCAAATCCATTATTTCATAATTTTGGAAAAATACATGTGAAGTTTTCATTATTGGTTATTATGGAAGGTGGGTTGAACAATTCTGTCCATAAATTTATATAAAACAATAACAGATGCCATTTCCATAATAGAAAAAAAAAACAGTCATTTCTACTGTTTGTAGTTATAGTGCTTGTGATAGAACATTAATAGTCGGAATAAAATTTAATCACTACTCATGAGTTATAAAGAAATTACACTTTATAATCTTTACTCATGAGTTTTAAAGAAATTACACTTTTTTTATAATCATTTCCCCTGAAGTAAGGCAGAAATGCCACTGGTGCACAGGGAGTTACAATAAGAGAATAAAATGGTACAGGGGATGGCAAAGAAAAGATCAAAGATTGATGGAGATCAAGTAGATAAAAGATGGAAATTGATGTTGCACTTAAATTTTTGGAGATTGTAGCTATAAGGAAAGTAAGCAAATGGAAGTGAGTTCCCCAAACAAGAAGTGTGAGAAAAGAAACTGTTAGAATAGAAAAGAAGGTTATATTTAACTATTTCCATGGGAAAAAGGTGGAACCTTGATGCCAATCTAGTAGCATGAGTAAATACAAGTGATCAGGGAACCACGAAAAAAAGCTCATCAAAGAAGTTACTATGAAAATACTTGTAGAAAAGACAGGGGAAACCACATCATGTTGATGAAAAAGTGACTGAAGATAGACTGCCAAGTAAGGACTGATTATATTGTAGATCTTCTGTTGCATTTTGTTTAGAATCTCAAGATGAATAGCAGGAGCATCCGACCAGATATAGCAACAGAATTCAATGCATGAATGAATATATCCACACTTCGGGAAACCTTATTGTAAAATTGAATTTATTTTCTGTTGTAACCCCAGAAGGTTGCTGTGCGAGTAATCACAAAAACAGAGGTTGGGAATAATAGTATATCAACAAGTACAAGAATGGCACGCTACATGAAGTAGATGCACTGCTAGTGAACAGTTAGTCAATATAATCACTCTCTACTCTACCAGGTATTTACTACCTCCCCACCAAGGTGGATGCAACACAAGGTCAATTAAAGTTGGGATTCCGAGCCTTTAAGCCCAGCCAAAAACATCCTGTAGACCCAGCTTAAGATTGGGTTAGGCTCTTGTTTGTTAACCCCAAATGAGACTCTATCCTTAAGCAGAGCCTTGTTTTGGTTCCTATCTGTCTGTAGGCAGAGAGACGAACAAGAAAGAGAGAGTATGGATCAGTGTGATCAATTTACTATGCTACATTTTACTCCAATAGTGTCCTTGTATTTAAGAGGATAGGAACATTCAATTCCTGTATACAAGTAGGTATACAACATTTTTTTTAAAAGATATTTAATATTTAATTTTCTTTACAAATGTTACTTTATGATGCAAACTTATTTGAATTTATCAATGACCAAATTTTAAAGCAAAATTCAATGGTGTGTCATCTCAGCATATTTAGTAAAGGGCCAAATTAAAATAACAAGAAGACCTACCAGGATTGATTGTTTATGGGCACAATTTTATAAAAATCACTGAAAGGAACTTGCAAGCTTTAGAAAAGAATAGCAAGGCTTGAGCTATGGCTTCAGATATTTTGAAAGCGTTTGACAGGGTTTAGCATGTTGATCTTTGCAAGCTCAAAGGTTATAGCATATCGGGTTAAATTTTCATCCAATCTATCTTATTAAATTGTGCAATGAAAGTCATTCCTTCTTTCACATTAATAAAGGGAAGCCCAGGATTATATCCTTGGACACACTTTTTTTATCTTCATCAACAATTTATAAATAGATGACATAACAGTGAGTAGGAGATATCAGTCAGTTTAGTACCATATGTGATACACACTTGGACGATCATGTCTCAAAACAGACATGACTGACTGGGCAGAAAGTTTTTCCCGCAGTAGGTTGCCATTACTTTCTGCAGTAGACTGGTTGCCAATCAAGGCTATAAAACTCAATCTGTCCTGCTAATTAACCCATAGATGGAAGAGAAGAAATGGATTAATACCTTTTCCCCACAGGTATTTGTGCATAAGTGAATGCAAAGAATTCAACTGAAATTCAAACTCGGCTCTATGAAGAAAGAGATACAATAAGATGAAAACATTACTTGAGACCAGTGTTTCTCAACCTTTTTGAGCAATAGCACACCTAGGAGCAAATGAAAATATCATGGCACACTTAGCAACATTGTTAAAAAGTATACCTTTAAATGTTATGAAATAAAACTATAGCTCTTTTAAAAATACACAAGCAAATATGAACTTATTTTATCTCTATCTTTCTTATTCAACTATTTGTGCAGCTTATTTAGTGTGAAACCTGTGCTTCTTCCATGTTTGGGAGAATGTGTGATAAGCAGAAGACTCTCATTTCTTCTTTATTTAACAATATTGCACGGCGGCTGAAAATCACTGATTTGGCTTTTGCATCCCCCAATATTCTTCATGTGCCTGATGTATTATTTAGTAGCATTCTTGGAAAAAAGGTCTTGGGTTGAATTTGAAACAGTAGTTTGAATTTTATTTCTGTTCTAACCCATATATCAAGTTGTGAATATATATTTGTATTAAGATTTTTTATTTTAAGTTTTAAATGTAACAATCTCTCTAAGAATCTTTAAAATGTTATAGCATTTGTAATTTAAAAAAAAATTTGCTAATATACTATTTTTTGTTGTCGTTAATTGATAAGCAATTGGCTAAAAATCTGTAGTAATTAAAACTGCATTAATGATTCTTTTGGTTCCTGCCAAAAGAAACATAGAATGTACAAAAATGATGGTGAAAAATATTCAGGGTTACAAGGACAATAATAATAATAATAATAATAATAATAATAATGTTATTCTACTTTCGCAATTGAATAAATGGGAGATCAGTGTTTCTTAACCTTTTTAAGCAATGGCACACCTAGAAGCAAATGGAAACATCACAGCACACATAGCAAAATTTTTAAAGGGTATACATTATGAACATTATGAAATAAAAACCATAAATTAAAAACACATTATTTACATTGTTCGGACTGTTCTTCTCATCTTTATTGCCATGTTTATGATGTCTTAGTTGTTGTACACTCCAGTCTTCCTCAGGTGCTAGAAATTCAAACCAAACCCTTTATTTCAAAATTCTTAGCACCTGAAGAAGGTCAGGTCATACAACAGTTGAAATGTAGTAAACATTGCAATAAAGATGAGTACAACAGTCTGAATAATGTAAATACTACCTCATATCAGAAGTATAGACAAATATAGATTAAAAAACATACACACAAATATGTACTAACTTTATTTCAATGTTTCTATTCAACCATTTGTGCAAATTATTTAATGTGAAACCTGTGCCTGGTTCTTTTTCGCAATTTTTTCAATGTTTGATCAAATGTGCAATAAGCAGGGCTTCATTTCTTCTTTAGTTGAGTGTCGTTTTTCTTGCTTTTTATTTTTGAGGTTATTTCGGCTTGAGAAGCCTAATTCACATAAGTATAAAATTTCCAATAAAACTGAAAAAGCCTTTTTAGCTAATGTGGGATGTTTCTTTAGAACTGACATCGAAAATGTATCAAGAATTGTGAAAATAATTATTTCCAAAATGTTCAATACTTGTTAATTTATTCGAATACTAATGCTGAACCATTATTACTTCCACACTCACAGACACACACATCACACTAGTTTGCCATGGCACAGTAGTTGAGAATGAGTGATATAGACAAACAAATGAAAGGAAGCAATGGAGAACCACTCAATGTCTTAAACAGAAATGGTACGTAAAAGATGAACTAATAACTTTTAAGAAAAATATGATTTCTCAATAAGACCCAATTTTACAATCTCAGATAATCAGAAGAGAGACAAATGAACAATTTTACATTATATATATATATAAATAATTTTTATCACCAGTTACCATTGCCTGATGAAGTACAATTCATAGTACAAAAAAAATGATAGGATTTATGTAGTGATGTAAAATGGTTTTATTATAATCACTTGTAATAAAAATAAAATAATATACATAGTTGTTAGAAATCTCCTGAAGAGACTGAAACTTGAAATCAATTTTGTTTAAATAACTTGTCTCAAATGAAAAATATTTAAAAGTGCTACATTATGTATGTATTGAGCACTTTTTAATACAACTGTATACTGGTCCAATTTATATATATATATCTGTAAATTCAGATAAAACTTAGCAAAGAAATAGCCATTTTCAACATGTCATTTTAAGACATGCATTTTCCAACCCCTTATAAGCAGTGAATGAGGAAAAACTCTAAGCCCAGAGGTTAGCTCTAGTAAAGGAAGGAGTTGGGAGGTATTGGTTTTTATAGGGTTCAGCTAGAGGAATTTTAGTAGTAATTTCCTCTTTGGTAGTGGGAGGTATGTGGCTTGACTTTTGAGTTAGTAGTGGTAGGTGGTGGAGAAGTAACTACTTAGCCAAATTTTAAAAAAAACCTTATTGTGATTAATTGGAGGAATAGGATAATTATTGTAATTTATACTTATTTCTATGACGACCCATACTTAATGATCTCCCTTTGTTTATTTACGAGTATATTTTGGTATTGAAATTTTAAAATTTTAATTTTTTCTGTCAAACATATTACATCTATCTCTTAAGCTATTATGGGTCGTAGCCTTGCCGATGTGCTTTTATTTTATCTGTGGATTTAAGTAGTTTTCTTTTGATTCCCAGTATTTTCAAGAAATGGCTGTTTTGGTATTTTAAACTAAGGTTGGTGAAAGAGTGCCTGTGGGTATAAAGCCATTGCTTCCAAATTCTCGCCAAAATTCCGATATAAACATTACATTTCTCCTTATTTTCCTTAGGGTAGATGGTGGCTTGATAAATTAGATTTATCCGATCTACATTTACTCTCAACTGGACAGTTATTTATAGATCTACAATTACAGGAGGGTATCATTCTATTCTCGGTATTGGATTCACTACACTTCTTCAAGATTTGGTTATTGTGGGAGCTAATAATGTTATAGATATTCTTAGTACACGAATAATTAATTTTTATATATATATATATATTGATTGTTTAATTACTTAGTTTCTGGTCATAATAAGGTTAGACCAGCGCACATTTGTTATTAAAAAGTGTTCAATACAATTATATTGTAGAACGTTTAAATATTTTCCATTTGTAAATGAGTTATTACGTGACCTAGGTTTCTACTATGAGTAGTGTCTTCAGGCAATTTGCAATAACTGATTTTACAGTTTACCGTTTTTTTTTTTTAATAAGGACGCTCACATAATGGTGTTTTTTTTTTAATACTCATGTTGCAAGGAAATGCACAATTTTTAAAATTACAAAGAATTATGGTGTTTTCATCCATGGTTGTATGAACCTAAGAGGTATTTTTTAGTATGGTTACACTTAGTCATAATTTCTGTTCTTTCATTCAACAGTTCGCTTTTGTTTGGGACTAGCATAATCTCTAACTTTTTTCTTGGCACAGTACATATCTTGCCACCATTGTAAGTCTTGGCTGTTTTTACTATACTGCACATTATATTTGGGTCTTTTCCATATTTTGATTTTAATTTCCACACGTGGTTAGCCAATTTTGTACAGTTTTTTAAGTTTTCTATTTTGAATGTAGACCTGTGATTGAACCACCTGGTCTTAAAGGTGTCTTTGGTTAAACCCAAATATATAATAATTTGGCCATTTGGGTCATGTATCTTTGCCTTGAAGTGGACATTTATTTTTGTCCCTGCAGTTGCATTAGTGGTTTTGTTTTGTACACTGCTGTCTAAGTTTTTGGCATTTTGTTTTTTATGAAACTATGTAAATTACTAGTACAACTATAATTTAGCTTGATTGTGTTTCTGTTGAAAATTTTGTTTAGTTCTGATCCTTTTGGAAAGTGTCTCTATCAGTTTAAAAAATATTTGTTCTAATTTGGTCTTTACTGCTAAATATATATGACAGTGGAGATAGTTTTAAGATTTATGGGTTAAAGTGCTCAATATCAGGAATAGAGTGTAGGTAAGTATAAAAGTAAATATTGAAGTTAACACCCAGTGGTAACAGTCTGTTTTATGCTTATATGCAATAATTGTGTGTAAATGGGAAACAGCCTGTTGCCACTGGGTGTTGACTTTAATGTTCACTTATATATATATATATATATATATATATATATATATATATATATATATATATATTCATTCAACAGCTGCTTCAGCAACAAATTGTCCCTCTAACAAAGCCCTCATCAAGTGTTGACTCTTGTTTCAGACATGATTTTGTGGTTTCAATGTTATTACTACTAAACCAGAATTTCCCAGCTATACCTTACAATATCATCAAGTTTTGTTGACTCTCCCTCCCATTACATGAGTCCCAAGTTGAAGCAGATGCAGTCTCTGGCCCATCCTCAAAACTAACTTTTTTTGATCAGTCTGATATATGAAGGTTGAAGAAATATATATATATATATATATATATATATATATATATATACACACACACACTACTGGCTATAATTATTAGGCCACCCCAGTTTTTTTTAAAAGAAATGATGTATTTCATACTATTTTTAGTATTTATTGCAAAGTGGATATTTCCAAATGAAAATAGAATGGGTCTTTTAACACTGCACAATAATATGTGCAACAAATGAACTGTTCTGGTGTCCAGTTTTTGTGCCCTCTTCCCCATGCTAGTCTCTTCTTCTTTTTGGCTGGCCAAAGCAAAAGATTCCTGGCTGCCTTGCAAAATTTTGCAAAGTAATAATAACAAAAGAAGCATTCTATTTTTATTTAGAATTATCCACTTAGCAATAGATACTAAAAATAGTATGAAATACATGTTTTTTTTTAAAAACTGGGGTGGCCTAATAATAACATTATGGCTGGTATATATATATATATATATATATATATATATATATACACGCACAGACCTACCGCGGTTTCGCACAACGGCTCGTCAGGGCAAAGGCAGACCAAGGACTAAATTACTTAGACATAACGTTAAACATTAATAACGGAATAATAACACCATACATTAAAAGGAATTACGCTCCAAATTATGTTAATAAAAAGTCTAACCACCCTAGACACATCCTTAAATGTATTCCTAGAGGTATAGAGGTTAGATTGTCCACAAATTCGTCTAATAGGGAAGTTTTCGAAAAACACAAAAAAATTTATCAAATTGCGTTAAAAAAAAGTGGACACCAAGAAATGCTAGAATTTTCGGACCAAAGTACAAGCAAAAAAGCCCGTAAGAATAGATCAAGAAAAATTATATGGTTCAACCCCCCCCTACAATAATGAAGTCAAATCCAAAATAGGAAAAATGTTTTTTAAGTTAATAGATAAACATTTCAATTCAAATAATAGACTTAAAAAAATATTTAACAGGAGTACTATTAAATTGAGCTATTCCTGTTTACCTAATATCGGTAAAATCATTAACAATACCAACAAAAGTAAATTAAAAGATAATATTACGGCCCCTAGTAATAATAACGTTAATAAACATAAGTGTAATTGTAGAACTAAAAAGGACTGCCCGATTAGAGGTAATTGCAATCAGACAAGCGTAGTTTATAAAGTTAAAGTTTATGTTAACGAAAATGACAAAAGCCCCAAGACATACATAGGATCAACACATGATAATTTTAAAAGTAGGTTTTATAACCATAAAACTTCTTTCAAAAACGAGAAATATAAGCATAGCACAGCATTATCTACCTATGTATGGGAAATAAAAGCCAAAATTAAAAAGGATCCCATTCTGAAATGGGAAATAATAAAAAAGTGCCCTAATGATAATAAAAACAATAAATTTTGTAGGGTGTGTGACGAGGAGAAGCTAGCAATAGCTAAATTTGAACCTGCCAACAAACTTATTAACGCTAGAACAGAAATATTAAATAAGTGTAGAATGCACAAAATGAAGTTTCTTGCTTAGACTATCGGACCTTAATGTGAACCCCCCCCCCCCCAATATTTTTTTTTTTTTTTTTCCTCGAACAACCCCTTCCCCCAAATGGGTTAGTCTTTAATAAGTGTCTATTTATTTGATTAGTCCTTGGTCTGCCTTTGCCCTGACGAGCCGTTGTGCGAAACCGCGGTAGGTCTTGGCGATCTTGCGATTTTTTTCGTGTGTTTTTGCTCTGCGTAACTGCCTTTTTGTTAACACTTTTTGGTTAGTTTAGTATCGAGCACTTTTCTTTCCTGGTGGTTCGTTCCGTTCGAGGGTTTTTTTTCTTTACTGTGAAGAACCGTATGTATTGTCGGTCCTACGCAGTTTTCTTTTTTTTTTCCCCTCTTTGTCCAAAGCTCTATAGCCGAGGACAATAACGGAGTTAGATTCTGCTGGTTATTCGTGGTCTTTAAAAATTACTTGTGTAACATTTTAAGATTAGAATACGTACAGAGTCGGTTTTATTATTATTATTATATATATATATATATATATATATATATATATATATATTGGGACAGCAAGTTTTTTATGTAATCTTTCATGACTTCTTATGATTTTTTCTTTTCAGAACTTAATTTATTTAAAAACTGTTCAAATGCTTTGCTGTTTTAGAGCACCTTTGGCTATATTTTAGCCAATGTCAAGGGTGAATTTTATTTCATGTGTAACTGAATATGTGTAGAGTTTATGTATGTAGAGTCATGTGTGTGTTATATTCCAAACATGATAAACACTTTGTTGCTGTGTTCATAATTGACATCATAAAAATCCTACACTTATTAAACAATAAATGAAATATCCAGGCTGATCCAAATGTAGATGGACAGTAAATAATAACATTTATTTTGCAATTACATGTACAATTATATTTACTAATACAATTATTACATTGGCAATTAAATATATATACAGGGTGGTCCAAAAGTAAGTGTGAACAATAAATAATAACATTTATTTTGTGATTACATGTACAATTTACAATTACATTGGAAATTAGATATATATATATATACAGGGTGGTCCAAAAGTAGATGAACAGTAAATAATAACATTTATTTTGTGATTACATATACAATTTTATTTACTAATACAATTATTACATTGGCAATTAGATATATATATACACACAAAGTGGTTCAAAAGTACTTGATCAGTAAATGATAACATTTATTTTGTGATTACATGTACAATTGTATTTAATAATACAATTATTACATTGGCAATTAAATATATATACAGGGTGGTCCAAAAGTAGGTGAACAATAAATAATAACATTTATTTTGTGATTCAGTCAGTTAAGTGCCATACGTAATACACACTTGGGCGATCATGTCTCGAAAGAGACATGACTGACTGGGCAGAAGATTATCCCGCAGTAGGTTGCCATTGCTTTCTGCGGTAGACTGGTTGCCGACCAAGGCTATAGAACCCAGTCTGTCCTGCTATTTAACCCATAACTGGAAGGAAGAGACGGATTAATACCTTTCCCAAGGGTATTTGCGCGTAAGTGAATACAATGGATTCAACTGGAATTCAAACTCGGCTCCCCAGTTTCTCGTTCAGAGCCGATATCCACTGTACCACAATGCACATACATGTACAATTATATTTACTAATACAATTTTTACATTTGGAAATTAAATTTTACTGTGTACAATAATAAAAAAAACACATTTTATCAGTGCAGGTGTTCAAACTTATCCATCACAATTTACTCAGCTTTGAAGTCTACCCCTCAGGCTTTGACAAACATGTTTGCATATGTTTCTTTATGTATTAATTTCTTAAAATGCATCTCTTATGTAACTTTTGAAATCGGCAACACTTCTTGGTTTTCACCTATAAACTTTGACCTTGAGTTCTTCCCAAAAGGAGAAATCCATTCGGTTCAAGTCAATTAGACATCTTCAGCCAATCCATTTCTCAGGAAATGTTTCCTCAAGATACTTATGGACTGCTCATGAACAATATGGAGGAGCCCCATATTGTTGAAAATAATAAAATAATTATATATCTGATACACAAACCTATTCCATCCACTGTCCACCTACTTTTGTACCACCCTGTATATATCTCAAAGATTCTTTCTTTTTAAATCTAAAAGCAACAGACCAATGTCTTTCTGGAGAATAATGCTTTTAAGCCAAGCACTTTTTGTAAGTAAAGTGCTCAATAATATTGACAAATAGAACATTAATAAAAAACAAATAGATTAGATAATAATATAATATATCATATAAATCTTTAAAGATGTTATGTAAGTGTCTCTAAAAACATTAATTTTTTATGTTATTTTAATTTAAATAATGAGTTTCTTCCCCTGGTTCTCCGACCACATGAGTTTATGTGTGCTACTTGATTGGCAACTAGGTCCCACCCTTTTACAGTTGAAATAGTTAAATATAACCACATTTTCTACTCTAACAGTTTTCTTTTCTTGCACTTCCCATCTATAGGTTTCTCTTCTGTCTACTTGCTTCCCTGATAGCTACAATCTTCAAGAGTTTAAACGCAACATCAATAGCTATCCTCTGTCTCCTTGAATCCCATATATCTTTTATCCTTTCTTTGACAGCCCCTGAACATTGTTTTTTCTCTCACTGTAGCCCTCTGCACACTAGTGGCAGTCCTCCTGCCTTGGTTGGGGTGAAATGATCGTATTTATATATATATATATATATATATATAAGCAGAAAGAGTTTTTCCCTTAAACTGAGCAAGTTCATGCTGTCTTCAAAGTTTCGTGAGGACACTGTTATGATGTTATTGCTATTAAAAAACAGCCCGGACGAGTGATAACATCATAACGGTGTCCTCACAAAACTTCGAAGACAGCATGAACCTGCTCAGCTACAAATTCTTTGTGCTTATCATTGCTCTATCCCTACCCTGATATCAGCACTTTACAATAAATAAACTGCTTACCAAAATTTCATTCTTTCAGTAAAACCACTGTAAAAGCAGTAACCTTGATACTAAACATGATGACAATTTAATACTATATACATATACGCTAGTGGACATAATTATTAGGCCACCTCAGTTTAAAAAAAAATAATGTATTTTATACTATTTTTAGTATTTGTTGCCAAGTGGTTAATTCTAAATGAAAATACAATGGTTCTTTTGTTATTATTACTTTACAAAATTTTACAAGGCAGATAGCGACATTTTACCCAGCACACCCTGTAGATTTACTATATATATCTCTCTATATATGTATACATATACACTATCAGCCATAATTATTAAGTCACCCCAGTTTTAAAAAAAAAATGATGTATTTCATACTATTTTTAGTATTTATTGCCAAGTGGATAATTCTAAATGAAAATAGAAGGGTTCTTTTGTTATTATTACTTTGCAAAATTTTACAAGGCAATGAAGCAAAGATGAACTCGTCCGAATCACCCGAAATTTTCTTCATTCTTTCACTGATAAAACTGCAATATAGTTAATTATTAAATATTTATAAATTCATTTGATGCACACGTTATGGTGCAATATTAACAAAAGAACCATTCTATTTCCATATACAATTACTCCCTTGGCAATAAATACTAAAAAATAGTATGAAATATGTCATTATTTTAAAACACTGGGGTGGCCTAATAATTATGGCCAGTAGCATGTGTGTGTGTGTGTGTGTATATATATATATATATATATATATATATAACTGTAAAAGTAAATATTAAACTGTGGAATATATGTTCATAGTTTAAACCACTTATATATATAAGGTACATTTAGGAGGCAAGTATTCATCCAAACAACTTTATTAAATTTTGGATAAACTAGCTACAGGTGATGTTCAAGTACTTTTAAGCTAAGTCATTATGAATAACGATATTCTGTCAGTGTGACAAACAATATTCTGCAGGCAATATTCTAGCCTTTAATCGAGACTGAGAAAGAAGGCATCAAATATTATGTGCTGCTTTTGTTTATATGCATATTAAAGTGCGCCATTCATTCAGGCATTGATATTGCAACCACATCTGGTTTGGTGCTTCTGCTATATATCTAGAGATTCATGACAAAACTCAAAGAAAAAGCTGCAATGTTATCAATCCTCACCTTGCAGCTTGGCTTTAGTCACATTCATTTAGTCACCGTAATGTAACTTTCTTTGGCCTCGTCTGTAAATATTTTCACAATAATTGTTCTGGTGAACTTTCCTCTTTGCTACTTCGACTATTTTTTTAAAAAATTGTTTCACCCCAAGCAAGGCGGTACTGCCACTCATATACAGGGGGCTACATAACAGTAAAAGTTTAGGCAAGAGGAGAGTGAAGAGAAAGACAGACCAGTTACAGGTGATGTCAGAGAAAGGGAAAGAGAAGGATGGAAACACAGATGTAAAGACAATTGCAAAGGTAGAGAGAGAGCAGAAAAGAACAAGATATATGCAGTGATGTAGAAAGGACTGGAGTGAAGTGGATAAGAGATGGGTATTGGCATTGCATTTAAATTCATGAAGGTTATAGCCGTGAGGAAAGCAAGCATACTGAAGAGAGTTCCACAGGTGTGAAGTGTGAGAAAAGAAGCTGATGGAGTAGAATTGTCAGCTGCATTTGGTTGATCTAGCTGTAAATGGGTGGGACCTTGTTGCCAGTCTTGTTGCACAAGTACATTCTCGTAGCAGGGTTACCAGTGACTTAAGTTTGTTGGAGCAGAAGCCATGAATATATTTGTAGAATAGACAGAGGAAAGCCACATCCCACTGGTGAGAAAGTGGCTGGAGTCCAGCTGCCATGTTGGGACCTATCGCATTACAGATTCTCTTTTGGAGCCTGTCGAGAACACTTAGATGAACAGCACTTAGGAATTTAAGTGTAGTACTAGATTGGATGTGTGTTGTGGTGCATTGGATATCAGCTCGGAACGAGAAATCGGGGAGCCGAGTTCGAATTCCAGCCAAATTCATTGCATTCACTTACGCACAAATATCCTTGGGAAAGGTATTAATCCGTCTATTCCTTGCTGTTATGGGTTAAATAACAGGACAGATTGGGTTCTATAGCCTTGGTCGGCAACGAGTCTACCACAGAAAGCAATGGCAACCTACTGCGGGATAATCTTCTGCCCAGTCAGTCATGTCTCTTTTGAGACATGATTGCCCAAGCATGTATCACGTATGGCACTTAACTGACTGACTAGATTGGATGAGCATTGTAGTGTAATGGATATCAGCGTGGAATGAGAAATAAGAGAGCCAAGTTCCAATGCAAGTTGAATTTGATGTATTCATTTACATGCGAATACCCTTGGGAAAGGTAAATCCATCTCTTCTTCCTTCAGATATGAGTTGAGTAGCAGGATAGATTGGGTTCTATAGCCTAAGTTGGCAACCAGTCTACAGTAGAAAGAAATTGCAACTACTGCGGGGAAAATCTTCTGCCTAGTCAGTCATAGATTGAAAGAGACATGATCATCCAAGCATGTATCATGTATGGCACTTAACTGACTGACTAGATTGACTGTAAGGTCTCATTATTTAAAATTTAAATGGCAAGAAATAACTTGACTGACATAATGTTGAAAGATTTTATTGAATCAACTGCTCGGTTGGCTGCTAAAAAATTGGAGATCCAAGTTCCAATTCTGACTGGGTTCATTATATTTATTTATTCTTGGGAAAGATATGAATCCACATCTCCCTGCAGTCTGATTAATTAATAGGAATTGTATCAGTAAAATCATTATCTCCCCAAAAAACTCTTAAAATATAAAAATATTTTCTGGCTTTAAATAACCTACAAAAAGGTTGATAAACCATAAAAAATCAATCAATCAAAATGTATTATTATTATGTTTTAGCATGTGAATTTTGTTGCAGAATCGAAAAAATTATAATTTTATGACTCCTTGTATAATACCAGAAGTCATAAAATTATAACTTTTATAATTATTTGTTCTGCACCCAATATTTAGGAGACTTGTGTAAGTTCAGGTAAAAAAAAATGAAAGGTATGAATACATCATTCCCCCACTGGTATGTGTTAATTAATAGGACAGGAAAAATTGTTATTATTGCCAAGAAATTTTGAGAACCTGAAAATAATTTCTGACTTTAAATAACCTGCAAAAGGTTGATAATCCATAAAAAAAAAATCAGTCCTCAAAAATGAATGGTCTACAGTTTTGTTTCCCCAGTCATTTTGTATGATATTGGCTTTCTTCAATAACTTAATTAATATTCAAAATAACTTTCTTTGCAAGACACGACAGTGATAAATATTTGAAGCTGAGAATCACGTTCAACAAAAATACCAAGAAATTTCCTCCCTTGAGATGCGGAAAAAGAAAAACGTGTATCCCTTCCATAAAATGTGTGATTTTTGCAAAACATGCAATTTCCAGTTATCTCCTGGGAAAAAGAATCAATATCAAAAATAAATTCAAAACTGTGCAGGTGTCCATTAATCATGTGAGACAAACAAAAAAGCAAAAAAAAAGAAAAGAAAACGAAGCTATTTCATAAACATCACTAAGATTTAATGGTTACAGCATTTTCCTATGGCAATCGAGGAACCCAAAAAATAAAAGCATAATACTTTCAATAAGAGTAGATAAGTTTATCCATTGCCCAGTTCATACTCCTCATTAATCTTTTAAACAAGAGAAGAGTTTATTCTTTTGTTCTGTTTAGTATTGGGTTTCCAGTTCCTTTGAAAGTTTTCTGTTTCACTCCCAGTAACCCTTTGTATCTTAGTGTCATTATCACCTTGCTTTGGGTGAAATGATTAAAGAAAAAACTACTATATAACAGTGAATGAAGAACAATCTTCTCAAAATGAAGAAGACACTTGAAGCAACAGAAATGTTGTTTTACAGAAGGATGCTGAGAATACCATGGGCTGAACATGTGAGCAATGACAAAGTTTTAGAGAAAATGAAAACAAAAAAGAAACTTATGTTTAAGATGTGAGTTGTGGTGCAATGGATATGAACTCGGAACGACAAATCGGGGTGCAGATTTTGAATTCCAGTTGAATTCCTTGCATTCACTTTTGTACAAATACCCTTGGCAAAGGTAATCTGTCTTTTCTCTCCAGTTATGGGTTAAATAACAGGACAGATTGAGTTCTATAGTCTTGGTTGGCAATCAGTTTACCGGAGAAAGCCATGGCAACCTGCTGCAAGATAATCTTTTGCCCAGTCAGTCATGACATGTCTCTCTCTTAACTGACTGATGTTTAACATCAAAAAGAGGCATCTAAAATTTCTAGAGCACATAATGACAAAAGAAGGCTTAGAAAATTTGTTACTCACAAGACAGACTTAAGTCAAGAATGACAGAGGAAAACAGTTCATAATCTACTTAGTGAGCCTGAGTAAATGAATAACCGAGAAAGTTTTAGGAGAGATAATAAAAATACAAATGAACAATGAACAGGAAATTGTGGAGAGCCATGATTGCCAATGTCCCGAGGAAGTATGGCATATAGAAGAAGAATAAAACATATAATGTGATCCTGCAGTTTATTGATGTCATCTGATGGCTTTATCTAAAGAAAGCCATAAATTTTTTCCAGTTCATCTGAAATGACAGGTTATTTGAAAGACAGGTCTTTGATTTACAATTCTTTTTAGCTGATAAATGATTATCAAAAAAATTCAAAAATACTTAAAAAAAACCTTTGAATCTCAGTTGATAGAAAAAGAAGCATTCAGTTTTTTCCGCTTTCATCTCTGATCTTAAAGGAGACCTTAAATTGATTCGTCTTAGATTTCAGTGGATAGGTAATTATCAAATAAAAAAAAAAAAAGAAAAAAATGAGACCTTTAATTTGTTCCCTTTGTGTCTCAGTTGAGAGGTAATTCTAAACAGAATCTCAAGTTGACAGCTTATTTTCTAAAGAGATACTCAATTTGTTCCCATTTGACCTTAGCTGAGAGATCATTCCAAACAGAGTCTGCTTGAATGAAGATAGGATTAAAGACTAAAAGAATATTTGCCTAGTAGTATATTTGAATTTCTAAGAATCTTTGTCTATATTTCTGAGATGAAGTAGTATTTACATAATTCGGACTATTGTCCTCATCTTTGTTGCCATTTGTATGATGTTTCAGCCGTTGTATGCTCCAGCCTTCTTCAGGTGCTAAGAATTTCGAACTGAATCCTTTATTACAATCACTAGGGTATATCATTCTCATTCCTTGCATAAAGAAGATTGGGTCACTATGTCGATCCAGGATGTTTTTTCCAGCTGAATCCATCCTGCATATATACAAGTCAACCATCCGTCCGTGCATGGAGTACTGCTGCCATTCTCCTCAGTGTTCTTGACAAGCTCCAAAGGAGAGTCTGTAATGTGATAGGTACTGATCTGGCGACTCGTCTGCAGCCACTTTCCCATCGTCGAAATGTGGCCTCCCTCTCTCTCTTCTATAAATACTTTCATGGCTTCTGCTCGGATGAGCTTAAGTCACTGATGCCTCCTCAACAGGTGTTTACCCGTTCAACCAGACTGGCAACTGGGTCCCACCCATTCACAGTCAGGTTAGCCAAACGCAGACGACAATTCTACTCCTGCAGCTTCCTCTCTCGCACTTCCCGCCTGTGGAACTCACTCCCGTATTCTTGCTTTCCTGACGGCTACGACCTCCAGAAATTTAAAAGCAAAGTTAATACTCACCTACTAACCACTGGCCTCTAGCTCTCTCCCCTCCCCTGTATAACCTTCCCTTTCTCTCCGCCCATGTATCTGTCATTGCACCTGCTTTCTCAGCTTTCTATTGTTCCTTTCTAACTAGCTTGTACTCCTCACTCTTTTCTAATTAATCTTTTTACATTTATGTAACCCCCTGCACATCAGTGGCGTTTCTGCCTTGCTCAGGGTGAAATGATTAAAAAAAAAAATAAAAAAATAAAGCAGTGGTGAACAAGTAACTTGTAGGGTTAGAGGGAGATAACTCATGACTTCCAATCAAGCAATGTGTATTAGAAGGGAGTTCCACAGGTGTGAAGCACGAGAAAAGAAGCTGCTGGAATAGAATTGTTGCCTGCATTTGGTTGATCTAACTGGTAAAGAGTGAGACCTTGTTGCCAGTCTGGTTGCCTGAGTAAATTTTTGTGGAGGGGCACCAGTGACCTCAGTTCTTCAGAGCAGAAGCCACGAAAATATTTATAGAAGAAACAGAGGAAAGCCACATTCCGCCAATGAGAAAGTGGGTGGAGTTGAGCTGTGAGGTTGGGACCAATCACATTCCAGATTCTCCTTTGGAGCCTGTTAAGAACACTGAGATGAACAGCAGGGGCGCCTGATCAGATATAACAACAGTATTTTATACACAGTTAAATAGTTATTCTTATCTTGGTTGATATAGATGTTATAATAAACACAATGTTTTGAGCAAATATCATCAGATGTCCATTGATTGGTTGATATGGATTATCTTGTTGATTATTGCAAAATATCCTGTGAAATCAGTTATTGTTCCTTAATGTTGGATTTGGTTCATCACTACCAGGTCCAAGGATTGAACACATGATGATACTAACATATGTATAACCAACTACCTTATCCACGATGCCAACATGTCGAAGGACTTTATTGGTGTATTTTTGGAGCCTTTTATATTCAGTGTCAGATGGATTTTTGACAACTGGATTATATTACTGGGTTCGTGCCACTTGTTATAATTTGTATTTATTTCTGAGATGAGTAATTTTCAATAATCTTGGAATTATTTAAAATTATTGGTCTTATCTTGGTTGATATAAATGTTATAATAAACACATTTCAACCAAGTAACCTCTGGTCATTATCAGGTATCCATTGATTTGATAAAATATGGATTATCTTGTTGATTATTGTGAAATATCCTGTGAAATCAGTTATTGTTCTTTCATGTTGGATTTGGTTCATTGCTACCAAATCCAAGGATTGAACTCATGACCACTAGATGATACTAACAATAGTTATTGTTGAAGAAAGTCAAATTTCAGCTTCTGCTGGTTCATCATTCAATGAATTCAACCTGAATATTCTCCTGTCATGATCAAGACTTGAGACTCTTAATGAGACTCCTTGCTTTGAACATTTGTTGGGATTAAATTTGTCTTGAAACCACAAGTGAAAGTCTTTTATACAATTCATCATGAGAGAGGCTGGAAAAATGGCCAGTTTCTTGTACAGCTCCAGAAAGTATCTGACTCTGCGTGCTATATTCTATCTTAACAAGAGTCAGATCAGACCGAAAACAGAATATTGCTGCCATATCTGATGGGCATTGTGGTTCAGTGGATATCAATACGAAATGAAAAATTGGAGAGCTGAGTTCAAATTCAAGTTGAGTTCATTGCATTCATGTATGCACAAATACTTTTGGGAAAGGTATTAATCTGTCTCTTCTCTCTCCATCTATGGGTTAAATATCAGGTCAGATTGGTTTCTATAGTCTTGGTTGGCAACCAGTCTACCACAGAAAGTAATGGAAACTTACTGTGGGAAAATCTTCTGCCCAGTAAGTTTGTATCATGTATGGCACTTAACTGACTTATCTAGGCTAGAGTTAATCATTCCCTACTTTCCTGCACTGACAGTGTTCAAAAAGGTTTGTGAGGCGTACAATCTCTATCCCACAGAAAAACCTTGTATACCTTTTGCTACTCCATCACTATTTCCCTGGCAAACATTCTGATAAGCTGCATTCCTTAGTTACACCAGTTCAGATCATTACAGCCAAGACTTGCCATGCCACATACACAGGGCCAAATCATCCTCCCTCCTTCCTTTTGTCTTCTTTTTTTTTTTTTTTAATCATCTCACCCCAAGCAAAGCATTCCACTGCCACTATTGTGCATGGGGCTACATAGGGAAAGGTAAAGAGAAGGAGTGGTTAAACATAGGCAATGTCAGGAGGAAGGTGACAGATGAGTAAGGATAGCGAGGATGAGGGTTGGGCAGATGGGAAGAGTGCTTGATAGAATGGGAGCAGGTTAGTGTGTTAGGAGGTGTCTATTGACCTTACATTTAAACTCCTGGAGATTGTAGCCATCAGGGAAGCAATCATTTGGAAGAGAATTCCACAGTCGGGAAGTGCGAGGAAAGAAACTGTTGGAGTAGAAAATTGTATGAATTTTATTAATCAGTTTTTATCCGATGGTTTCAGCTACTGTAGGTTTTGGCTTTTGTAAAGAGTCTGTCACATTTGAAATTTTGATCCATGATCTGAAAGAGGATATGCTTTCCCTCATCCATCACATCCAGTAAATCTCCTCATGAACATATCTTCCTAACTTGCAGGTGAATAATCCCAAAGAGCATCTGTATACCTGATTTATGGCTGAATTAATTAGTTTACTTAATCTTCCTCCAGTGCATGATCAAACTGGATTTGATTTTTAGATTTCTCTAAGAATTACAGTTTGTGAAGTTGCTTGGGTTTTATTTTTAACTAGCAGTATAGCCCGGCGTTGCTTGGGTGTAATGAAAGCTTTAAAACTAATCCATGGTCCTGGAGCTCAGACTCTTTGGACGTTGGCACAAAAGACTAAAACACAATAGTTGTTTCCAGTTAAAGCGAAACCGTAGACTGAAAGAAAAATGAATGGATGTAAGTCAAATTTTGATTTCTGGTATCGATACTAAATAAGCTTTTTTCGTCGTAAACTGAATTTTGAAGGCTAAATAAGTCCTCTGAGTAAATGGTATCATGGCTGAGACTAAGAACTACAATTATACCTACTTAGAGCCAAACCCGAAGCAAAAACTAAAATAAAAGGGCTGAAAAAATACAGACATACAGGCAGATAAACAGACACACATACAAACATCTTGCCTTATATATATATATATATATATATATTATCGATTTTCTGCACTATTGTAAGAACTGCAACCTTGAAACTTCTGAATATCTTTTATTATGTTTTTGTCTATGAGTGTATCAAATTTGATTAAAATCGGACCACTCCTTCTTTAACCTGATTTTTTCGATTATCGCTATTTATCGGGGGTACCTTGACACAAAACCTAGCTAAGAACACTTGCAGATGCTTATATTACAACTGTGTAAATTTTCAAGAAAATCGGTTCAGCTGTTTCGGAGTCTATAGGTAATGGACACGCACACACAAAGTTCCATTTATAAATAAGTTTAGATTTAGATGAAAAACTGGCATCCTTTGAATGAGAAGTTAGTTGAAATTTATCAAATTTTTCTCTCAAAACAAATTTCCCCAGAAAATAGGTTTCTCAATTCCAATAACTTTTATTGAATTTTCTCACACTGATGGGTGTTTCTGTATTGCTTTTAGTAATTCTACATCCTGAATTTTTATGATAGATTCAGGGTAGGTGCTATCCAGTGGCGATTCTACATTGGCAGAAGATAAGGAACAAGGTCAACATATACTGGCACATGCAGCTCAGTTCAGAAGCAGAGACAAGCTGAATGATATGGAAATGGAAGGTCAAGAACAAGAAGAGGCAGAAAGTTATAAAAGCGGAACAGTGCAGGAAATGAAAAAAGGTGAGAATGAGGAGATGCACCAAGATGAAGAGGAAAATGAAGAGAGACCAAGATCACCATTGAAGAGATAACAGGAGAGACAAGAGGTAAGGACAGTACAAAAATATAATTAGTAGTAACAAAAAAAAAAAAAAAAAAAAAAAAAAAAACAAGGGTGTACAACCTCTCTGATTCAGGGAGGTATAGTATCGCATGCAAATTTGGTACAGTTCTTTATTTGTCATCCTGTAATGTCAGCCCACAAGTTTTCACAAGAGATGGACCTTGCTAAGACCTTCAGGTTTCATTCGCTCAAACCATTTTTAACCATTAATCATAGAAAGTGGTTGTACATTTCTGAACGACTTTGGTGCCATGCATTCCATCCATATGAATGCTTCCATTTTTTAGGTTAAAGTTTTGGTTTTGTAACAATTTGTGGCGTTTGGTGAAACTACATCTAGCAGTTTATTCTATGTTCAATTTTCTTAATTCCTATACAAAATTTGTTATAACTGACCAATTCACCGATGATATTGTTTAAGTGTATTGTTTTTAAGAAACATTTGGCAGTCATTACCCAAGAAGTGATGATTTTTCTGTTATTTAATATAGTTCTTTGTTTGTAGCACTGTAACACCAATCCACAAGGTTCAAAGAGGATGGTACTTGCTAGGACCTACAAGGATTCATTCAAGTTATTTTAACCATTAATCTAAGAAAACAGTTCTATACAGCTCTGGGTTTTGATATTTCTTAATGGGTTTTGTTGCCATCTTTATGAAAGTCTTGGTCTAACATGGCTATTTAAGAACATGACTAGAGTTTTTAGGTTAATATTTCAGTTTTGAGGTAATTAGTGGAGTTGTGTGAAACTACAAATAGTCCAGCCTATGCTATGTTCAATTTTCTTTTCTCCTATATTAAAATTGTTATAACTGGTCCAGATACCAAACTATTTAAAGTGATTAATATTTATGATGGGTTTCCATTTGAGATCATAGTTTCTGTTTTGGAAAGGTTTATCTTGAGTCCCATTTCCTCTGACACTTGGTAGAGGATGTTGATTCTTTGTTGATGATCATTTTAAATCCAACAATGAATATCTATCATCATCATCATCATCATCAATGCAATTACTGCTACCCAGTTTATTACAGATTGTTGCATAAATTTACTGACTTCTTAGCAAAAAAATTATTCTTTTTGTATTTCTTTTCTAAGCTCAATAATTGCTAACATTTTTTTAATTAAAATCTATCTTGACAAAATCTCTTCACGGAAACAAAATTAACAAAAATGCTATGAACCTACCATAATAATAAAATGTTGAAATTATCTGACACTGGATTTCAAGACCCCAAAAATATACTATTGATGTCCTTCAGGATGTTGGCATAGTGGATACAGGAGTTACTGTCATCTAGTGGTTATGAATTCAATCCATGAATCAGTTTGTGAAATACTGGTTCAGATGGAATGAATAATAGCTGACACCACATAAACTATTTCAAACAAACAAAAAAAAAAACAACCTGAGGATAGCAGCAGGATTATTTAGTCAGAAAATTTTCATACAGTAGGCAGCCATTACTTTCTGTGATAGACTGGTTGCCAACCAAGGCTGTAGAACCCAATTTGTCCTGCTATTTAACCCATACCTGGAGGGAGAAGAAACAGATTAATATCTTTCCCAGAGGGTATTTGCACATAAGTAATGCAATGAAATCAACTGGAATTTGAACTCGGCTCTCTAATTTCTTGTTCTGAGTCAATATCCACTGCACCACAACACACATCAGCAGGGTACTTGGCCGAAATATTGTGCTTATAATAACCAAGATCAGAGAAAGACTTGAATAAATTAAGAACTTATTTACACTGTTTATATTCTGGCTATGTTTCTAACACTTGTTGTTGGTTATGACAAAATCTGGGCTATTGTGATCTCCAACCTTCCTCAGGTATATATTGACCTGGGTAACCTAAAAACAAATTCTCATCTTTGCTGTTATTATCACAATGTTTTGACTTGTGTTGCTTTGGTTTGGTATAATTAGAAGATAACACAAACTTGAATTAATGATGTTTATTTTTGGTATAAAACTTTAGGTTTTTACATCAAGTTACAACCTTTAAATTTTGTGTGGATACAGGAGCAGACTAGCTAAATTCTCTTCACTGTGGGATGCTAGTAGCAAACCAGCCTATCCCTTCTGTACTCTAGTGGTCAACTGACTAGCGTTTTTCTCTTTTCAAATCTCTTACACAAAACTACTGTCCTTAACTCCTATTTCTTACTCCTACTCTTACTCCTACTCCTACCAAAAGAAACGGTTCCTTATTTTGCCACCCAATTTTGAATTCTTGGTGTCAGTGTGTCTATCTTTTTTTATTTTTAGAACACTTGCCATTTTATAAACCATAACAGACTGTTGTGCTCTCTGGCCTTCCTCAGATGTATATCTGGGTAACCTACAGGAAATTCAGAACTGAACTCTACTTACTTTACAGAGCTAGACTGTTCTCATTCCACTGCTTATGTCTAGGAATATCATTTAGTTCTTATTATAAGAGTAGTTTATAAGGACAGTCTACCATATAGATTAATAAAGGGTTCAGTTAGATCTTCAGGTGACTGACATTGTTTGCTATGATGCTGGTTTCATTGACCCATCAGGACAAACCCAAAATGTAAAATCTTCAGACATCAGTAAACTTACTAAACTCAATGTAGTGAGAACAGAAATATCTGATAAGTAATAAAATTATTGAGAACTATAGTGGCATGTTTCCTTCACAAACATACGAGGTATTCGCAGTAACTTTAATAGTGTAGAATCATTCCTTCAAACTAACTCACCTGATATCTTAGCTCTATGTGAGACTAACCTTGACCCTTCTATCCTCTCCTCAGAGCTGTTCATTCCTGGTTACCTTCCCCTCTTCAGGAAGGACTCCAATGTCCATATGCATGGGCTTGGTGTATATGTCAGCGAACAACTCCCTCTAGCCAGGGTCACATCTCTTGAATCCCTGGATCATTCTTTCATGTGCTTCCGTCTCTCACTTCTAAGCTCAGTTAGCTATCTCTTCTTCCTCTACCGCTCCCCCTCCTCCTCTGACTGTACGGTACTTGATAGCATCTCTACTAATATTGACAGGGCCATTTCTTCTAACCCATCTGCCCATATATTTGTGTTTGGCGATTTTAACGCCCACCACACGAAGTGGATTGAAAACTCAGCCACCGACCTTGCTGGGATCCGCACCATGTATTTTTCAATAACCCAAGCTCTAACGCAAGTGGTGGACTTCCCCACGCATTTCTCTAATAACCCTAATGGAAGGGATTCCTTACTCGACCTCTGCTTTACTTCCATTCCAGACTCCTGCACTACCAGGCAGCTCTGCCTCCTTGGAAACTCTGACCACACCGTAGTTTCCGTCAACATCTCAATCCGCTCTTACTCTACCCAAGAAAACCAGACCAGCAGAATATCATACTGCTACCAGAGAGCAGACTGGGACTCATTCCAAGACTTCCTCTGCGACATCCCCTGGAACAACGTCTTCAATCTTCCTATCGAAGACTGTGCGTCCGAAGTCTCTTGGGTTAAGGCTGGCATTGATGCTTTTATCCCGGCCAGGAAATTCCAGCTAAAATCAAATTTGTCCCCCTGGTTCTCACCCGCTTGCTCAGCTGCCATTGCCCACCAGAACCATTTCTTCTGGCTCTATCGAAGCTGCTAATTGAACCAAAACAGGCGCCGTTTTGCCTCAGCATGTAATAAGTGTAAAAAAGTACTAAACAAAGCTAAGAGGGCATTTGCTACCAGAACGACATCTCCAATACCCCCACTAATCAATGAATTTGAAGTTCTCACCTCCCCAGTGGACAAGGCTGAATGCTTTGCTCATAGATTCTCCACCAATTCGACACTGTACTCATTAGGAATACCTACACCCGACTTCCCACCTAGAACTAAGGCTCAACTACATAACGGCCACATTACACCCTCGCTGGTCTCCAAAATAATTGCACAACTTGACCCACACAGAGTGAGCAGCGGGGACGGAATCCCAATCATAGTACTGAAGAAATGTGCCCCAGAACTCTCCTCTGTCCTCTCTAAACTCTATAACCTCTGCCTATCTGCTTCCTATTTTCCTGCCTGTTGGAAGTACTCCTGTGTGGTTCCTATATATAAGAATTCTGGCAAACCCTCAGACTCCACCAATTACCGTCCTATTAGTCTCCTTCCAATCTTCGGCAAAATTTTCGAAGCCATTATCAACCCCGAGGTTATTCAGCATCTCACGGCCCACAGGCTTCTCTCTGACAAACAGTACGGGTTTCGCTTCACCAGGTCTACTGCTGATATGCTAACGACCATTACTGAGTACATATACTGGGCACTTGACAAGAATGGCGAAGCCCGAAATGTTGCCTTGGATATCTCCAAAGTGTTCGACAGGGTCTGGCACACTGGCCTCTTATGCAAACTGCAGAGCTACGGGATAACTGGACATCTGTTTGACCTTATCCAGTCATTTTTCTCTAACCACACATTGAAGGTAGTATTAAATGGGTATACCTCCCAAAACTACCATACGAATGCGGACATCCCTCAATGTTCTATCCTAGGTCCCACGCTGATGTACATTAATGATCTCCCTGACACCATTAGATCCCAAGTAGACATGTACGCCGATGACACCACAATCTACTCTCGCCTCGATCAAAAACCAGGTGTAGGCGACAAAGCAAACTTTGTTGCCAAGCTTGAAAAGGACCTCCAATCCGTAGTGGCCTGGGGTAGGAAATGGCTAGTAAATTTCAATGCTTCTAAAATGAAGCTGTTATCAACTAACCAGCATAGACAATCACATCTACCTCCCATTAGCATGGGACAGACTTGTCTCCCAGAGAGTAAAACACTACGCCTCCTTGGCCTTACACTTTCGGCGGACTTCAAATGGAATGACTATATCGAATCCATTGCCAAATCTGCTGCTATGAAAGTCGGCTCTCTGTGCAGGGCCCGGAAGTTTTTCCCACTTGGAGCTATCCTGCACATATACAAATCTACCATCCGCCCGTGTATTGAATACTGCTGCCATATCTGGTCGGGTGCCCCTGCTGCTCTCCTTGGGTTTCTTGACAAAATACAACGGAGAGTCTGCAATGTGATTGATACTGACGTGGCAGACCGGCTGCAACCACTCTCTCACCGGCATGATGTAGCTTCCCTGTGCCTCTTCTATAAATACTTTCATGGCTTCTGCTTTGATAAACTTAGATCACTGGTGCCACCTAAGAAGGAATTTACACGAGATACTAGATTAGCAACTAGGTCCCACTCTTTTACAGTTAAACAGATAAGATGTAACCATAATTTCTACTCCAACAGCTTCTTTTCTCGTGCTTCACGCCTGTGGAACTCCCTTCCACAAGTCTGCTTTCCTGACAGCTACAATCTCCAGGTGTTTAAATGTAGGGTCAATAGACACCTCCTATCACACTAACTCCCAATTATTCTTAGAACGCTCTCATCTACCCAACCCTCATTCTCGGTATCCTTACCCGTCTATCACCCACCCTCTGACATTTCCTATATTTAACCATTCTCGGTATCCTTACCCGCCTATCACCCACCCTCTGACATTTCCTATATTTAACCATCCTTTCTCCACTCTATGTAGCCCCCTGTGCAGTAGTGGCAGTGACATGCCTTGCTCGGGTTGAAACACTTATAAAAAAAAAAAAGGTGGAATAATACCCAAACACAAACACACATATATACAAAGAGAAAGAGAGAGGGAGGGAGGAATGAATAGACACACATAAATTATATATGTATATATCCAGAATATATATATAGTACAAATTTAACTTAATTTTAGTGTATTTATATTGAAAATCTTACTTAATAGATTATTGTTCAGAAAATGTTTCTCTATCACAGCAAGAAATTAGGCCAAAAATTTCTCGCTTTGATGGAGAAACATTTTCTAAACAATATAATCCATTAAGTAACATCTTTAAAAAAACACAAAAATAAAGTTATAGTTGTACTGATAATCTAGAAAAAAATTATAATAAAAAACATCATAATAACATTTTAAATAAAAATTTAAACATAAACGAAAATAAGAATAATTCCAAAACAGAAATCAATAATTTAGACAATGAAAAATGTAATTGTACAAACAATATAGAGTGTCCATTGGAAAATAAATGCCTTACAGAATTTATTGTTTATCAATGTACTACTTCTTCTGCTGAAAACTCTAGTGATAAAAAATTTATGTAGAGAGTACTAAAAATTCATGTAAATGAAGGTCTTATCAGCATATTTCTTCCTTTAATAATATTAAAATACTGAAATCAAACATCCTCATCCAAGGATTTTTGGTACTTAAAGGAAACCAATAAAACTCCACCAATAAAATAGAAAATTAAAAAAAAAGAAAATGAGAATGTGTAAGTTGTTAAATGATCCATAGTTCTTGTGTCTATATGAAAACTATACAGTATTAAATTTCTTAAAAATAAGGATCTATTAAATAAACCTAATGAAATTACTGTCATATATAAACACTGCAAAATGTTCACCTTAAAATATAGATGATAATTAATCATATAAGCATATTGATTAACTTATATATGTCCTTTATTTTGTATTAGGATATAAATAATATTGATTTAATACATTTTAGGATAGATATAGGTTAAGAATATATGATGAATTGTTAAAGAAATGTACTTTGAGATAAAAATATGAAAATATTTTAATCATATCAAAAAATATTTAAGACTAATTTAAAATAATTTTTTGTTCTGTTTTGTAAAAGAGCAAGGATACATATAACTCTAAAAGTATTTCTTTGTAAATGAAATGTATACAACTTGCCAGAAGAAAACAGATTAACTAAAAAAATTATAGTTTTGATCAGACATGTATGAACACCCCAAATCACCCTAATATCTAACCTATATTTTAAAGTTTCTGTCAACCTTTATTCTGATTAATTAAATTAAACTCACCCATGTGATCTAAATTTTTTGTCTTTCTCCAACCATATTAACTCTTTAATAAGCAAGCATATTGTTTTCTGCATTCAAACATATATCATTTTCAGTAAATTTATTGAACATTGCCTGATGACGAGATAAAAACTTTAAATCTTGAAACAGAAATTTCCATGTCACAATGTAAATTAAATTAATTTTAAATAAATTTAATTATATATATATATATTAGCCAACTGAATGAGTGTTTTGTCCTCTTTCATCTGATGAAGTCCTTCTAGAGGTCAAAACATGCTACACCAAATTTTTCCACTTTGTCATTCATTTGGCTAACATTTTTCTAATATATACAAGTTTATACATAACATTCTCCCATTATATATATATATATAGAGAGAGAGAGAGAGAGGGAAACAGAGAGATACATACATACAAATCTGAAAAACTAGCAAACTGCCAAGAAGGATCTTTTACAGGCTATGCAACAAGTTGGTTAGAGAACAGATGAATCATCATATGAAGCCAGTCACGAATTCTGGAATCAATATTATTGAGAATCAGTATGAATCGTTCAGCAGACAATGTATCCTGATTTTTGCCCAAGAGAAAGATTGATTTTCTTCTCATGATTTCCCTGTCTCATTTATAAACAGAAGGTTTATAAATGTAACACAATGTCCCAAATCCCCAACTAGCTTTGTCATCTACTTCTTCTCACTTATTCCTTCTCTCTTTTCCTCCTTTTCTCTGTAGACTTACACAGCCCTGATTCATTGAAGAGTTGAGGTCCGTCTCCAAGTCACTGGCTGCTTAGTAGACTGTTTGATACTGGCTCAGTTGAGGTTAACAACACGACTCAGGCTTTTGTCTTTGCCTTGGGCAATTCTCTCATGGACTTTGCTCAGGATATTAGATTAGGAATGATGTCAGGCTTAATCCTGAAGTCCAACAGGGTTTTATTAGCTGTGTCCTTAATAAAAATGGCATCAACAATGAAACTATTATGAAGAGTAATTCAAGAAGAGTATACATATATGCAGGTTTCATTAAAAATGACAGACAAGGTATTATAGTTAAGTTCTTTATGTAATTTTTCGTGTGATCTTATAATTTTTTTTTTCAAACATAAATTATATAAAAATTATCCGAACATGCATCAGTAACAAACTTGTAGACAACATAAATATCTTACCATCATTCATATGCAAAAACGGCTAAAAATAATGATGTCATTATTAATAAAAAAAGAAAAGCAAGCCCTAAACTCAATAATATCAAATATGAACATGCCGACAATGTACTTACTGAGTTCAGAACATAAAACATACATACGACTCTGCAAATATACACAAGACCATATATATTCAGTTGCAAATAAAATAAAACCCAACCTCAATAATAGCTGAAATTATAGCTTAAAGTGCTCGGAAAAACAAAACATTTGGAAAATTTCTATATGATTTTTGTTCTGAAAAAAAAAACTCATGAGAAAAATTACATAAAAACTCAAAAATAATACCTTGTCTGTCATTTTTAATGGAACCTGAATAAAACAGAGATTGCTTCCCACATACAATGTGTATATATATATATATAAGAGTATAAAATAGGTATGGATGGAATAATATTCTGTATCCAAAGAAACACCATTCTTAAAAAGTGCTCAATACAAAGTAGAGCTAATAATATTTATTTAGAAATTATAACATAAATATCTTATAATATCACTACAAAAGTAGTTTCAACACTATTTGTGTCTTATCAAGTGATGAAGTTTAAATAAGTCTCATCACTTGATAAAACACAAGTAGTGTCAAAACAAAATAGCTACTTTTGTAGTGATATTATAACATATTTATGTTATAATTTATATATATATATATATATATATATATATATATATATATATATAATTTGTGTATTTAGGCAGCAAATTTTCTTATCAACAGTAGCGCCACTGATGTGCAGGGGCTACATAAGAGTAAAAATTAGATAGAAGAGAGTGACGAACCAGTTAGAAAGAAGCAAGAGAAAGAAGGAAATACAGCAGCTAGAGAGAGAAAAGATAGATTAATCTTTTTCCTAAAGATATATTTGTGTGTAAGTGAATGCAATGAATTCAACTGGAATTTACACTCAATTCTGTGATCTTTTATTCTGAGCTAATATCCACTGTACCTCAACACACATCAAATACAACTGCATATAATACATCAAAATATAATATAATATCATAAAATATTATATTATAATCTAAAGATAATTACAGATTGTCAGCCATGATTCAAATGCCAGGCTGAATTAAAAATTAATTTTTGTTGGTGTTGCTTTTTCTTGGCTCATTTTTTTCTAAGCTTGCTCTTTTCTTCTTTTAACTTCCTGCAGATCTTGTCTTTCATTTCTTTTATGTTATTATGTTACGAGCAGTATAGCCTGGCGTTGCTTGGGTCTAATGAAAGTTTTAAAACTAATTCATAGGTCCTGGAGATCAGACTCTTTGGACGTTGGCATGAAAGACTAAAAAGCAATAGTTGTTACCAGCTAAAGCGTAGACTGAAAGAAAAATGAATGGATGTAAGTCAAATGTTGATTTCTGGTATCGATACTAAATAAGTTTTTTTCGTCGTAAACTGAATTTTGAAGGCTAAATAAGTCCTCTGAGTAAATGGTATGATGGCTGAGACTAAGAACTACAATTATACCTACTTAGAGCCAAATCCGAAGCAAAAACTAAAATAAAAGGGCTGAAAAAATACAAACATACAGGCAGAGAAGCAGACACACATGCAAACATCTTGCCTTTTATATATATATATAATCGATTTTCTGCACTATTGTAAGAACTGCAACCTTGAAACGTCTGAATATTGTTTCTTATACCTTTGTCTATAAGTGTATCAAATTTAATTAAAATTGAGCCACTCCTTCTATAACCCGATTTTTCGATTATTGATTATCAATATTTATTGGGCATACCTCAACACAAGATCTAGCTAAGAACACTCGCAGATTCTTATAGTACAACTGTGTAAATTTTCAAGAAAATCGGTTCAGCCATCTCGGAGTCTATAGATAATGAACACAAACACACACACAGGCGCACACACACAGAGACAAAGTTCCATTTATAAATAAGTTTAGATATCTCTAAGCCTGTCACATGTTACTCAAAAAGCAAATAAAAATTAAGTTGGCAACTCAAAATACAGTACTAGGAGATCTAGTCACCTCAGAGGACTAACTCGGTACTGCAGCAACTTCAAAGAAATACTGCAGAGATTCTACTCACAACCAGGAGATATAGACACCAAAAAACTAATTGCTATTTAATTATCTTCCTTCTTCTCCTTATGAACATATACAGATAGTCCTTCTTTCTGATATTAGTATATTTACTTAGAGAATGCCTTTGACATAAACAGTGAATTATAAAGAACATTTCTCCATAGATAGATCTAAAGTACAATGAGGAAAGATAAAAATAAACAGACTTGTAATATTCAGTGGCTCCAAAATCAAGCTAGTAAGATATCCACTGAGCGGAGCTTGAATTTTTTACAGTCATGATGAACAGCTATACTCTTAATGAGACTTCTTACTTTGAATATCTATTGAATTGATTGTTGGATTTTAAGATATATCAACTTTTGTTAGGTCATTTCATGCCTAATAAGATTTGACTGGATGTCATGGTTTGCATATTAAATTTAATTTCTGAATATATTAGCATCAATTAGTTCAAAGTGATAGCTTTTTTAAAGGAATTCATTTAAATGATTAATGATTTTGGGATGAAGTTCAATTTTATTTTGACAGATGAAAAGAGAAAAGAACCTACTAAACATGTTTGCATGAATAGATGGCAGAACAAGGACTGAGTGACTGTTTAGTTTAAAGGTATAACAATATTCTTAAGGTCATTTAATGCCTAAGAAGATTCAATTTAATTTGTGTATAATATTTTAGTATCCTTTATCTGAAAGTGATAGTCTTTGTAAAAGAGTTCATATAAAGAAAATGATTTTAGTATGAAGTTGAACGACAATTGGAATTCTTGCCTTATTATAGAGATTGGAGAAAACAGTTGGTTCCAAAATATGTTCATAGAATTCTATATTAAAAAAAATATAGCATTTTATATCAAACCAACAATCTCCATAGCATTTTTTATAAAGCAAAAAAAAACTTAACAGTGTTCTGTATATATTAAAAAAAGCTTCAATGCTTTCTGTATTGAGCCATCAAATTTTCATAGCATTTTATATCAAACTAAAAAATATTTATACCATTCTATATTAGACCAAAATTCTTCATAGCATTCTATATTAAGCCAGCAAATTTTCATAGCATTCTGTATCAAACTAAATTATCTTTATAGCGTTCTATATTTAATAAAAAATCTTTATAGTGTTCTATATTAAAACAAAAATCTTTATAGCCTTCTATCAGTCAGTCAGTTAAGTGCCATACGTGATACATGCTTGGGCAATCATGTCTCGAAAGAGACATGATTGACTGGGCAGAAGATTATCCCGAAGTAGGTTGCCATTGCTTTCTGTGGTAGACTGGTTGCCAACCAAGGCTATAGAACCCAATCTGTCCTGTTATTTAACCCATAATAACCTTTCCCAATGGTATTTGTGCGTAAGTGAATGCAATGAATTCAACTGGTATCCAAACTCGGCTCCCTGATTTCTCATTCTGAGCCGATATCTCATGCACCACGATGCACATCCTTCTATATCAAACTCAAAAAACTTTATATACAGTGGATATCAACTCAGAATGAGAAATTGGGGAGCCGAGTTCAAATTCCAGTTGAATTACTTGCATTTATTTATGCACAAATACTCATTGGAAAGGTATTAATCCATCTCTTCCATCTTGTTATGGGTTAAGTAATAGAACAGATTGGGTTCTATAGCTTTGGCTTGCAACTAGTCTACCACAAGAATGGCAACCTTATGTATCTTTTGAGACATGAATGCCCAAGTGTGTACCATATATGATTTATATTAATTTTATATTAACCAAAAAAATGTTCATAGCATTCTATATCAAACCAAAAATTAAGTACAGCAGTCATCTCTGGGCTGGAGCTGCTAAATCCTCACTTTCCAACCTGGACAGAAATCAAAGACATCTATATCCCTTTCATTTCAAGTCTCTTGATATTCTATTGGTATTTCCTATCACAACTCTTCTGATGAGCAACATTCTTTAGTTCCACCAACTTAGATTTTTACATGCCATTGCCATGTCATGTATACAGGGATAAGTCATCATATTTTGAAATTTGTATTTTTTTTTTCTAGCCAATTAATATCATTGTTAATTTGAATCTTAAATGTGCATTTGATAGTTTGGAGGCATTACGAACATAACATTAATTACAAAAACTAAAAGAAACAAACTGGGGATCTTGACAAAATCTAATAAAAGTTTGTATTATTATTATAATTTTTTTTTTCTGAAAAAAATAATCCAAGCCAAGTGATTATCATTTTATACCAAGAGTATTTGCAAGATTTTGCTAATAATTTGGGTGTAAACTAAATATAACTGACTTTAGGGACAAATTTTGAGTTTCATAGAATTGGTGAGTGTAAAAACAAATAAAATAAGAATAAACACATGTCACACCTTGCCTGCATCATAAAATTCTTTGCCCATGTCACTATATTCACTAGTTCCATAAAAGTCACAATTTGTCGGAACTTACCCTGATGACAACTTAAGGAAGTTGAAAATGTAAACACTATTTTTTCTAAAATCAAAGCTGGAATTTCCTTTTTATCAGAGGACTATTTGTAATTTTAAAAATGTCAATAATGTAATTAATTGACATAAAAAAAAATCTGTTGCCATTAATAACATTTGCTCCCTAAGTACACATAATATATATATATATATATATATATATATAGGAAAGAATATTAATAAAAAGTTTTGAATTTAAAAATGTACTTTTTTTGAACAGTATTTGTTTATTTTTATTATATTTTTATATTTCAGACCGTCCTCGGTCCTTCTTGTTTCTGATGAAGGACCGAGGACGGTCTGAAATATAAAAATATAATAAAAATAAACAAATACTGTTCAAAAAAAGTACATTTTTAAATTCAAAACTTTTTATTAATATTCTTTCCTATACATATTAAGACAGTATACGTGGATGATCATCACTATATATATATATATATATATATATATATATATATATATATATATATA
Source organism: Ascarosepion bandense (assembly GCA_037127315.1). Lineage (NCBI taxonomy): Eukaryota > Metazoa > Mollusca > Cephalopoda > Sepiida > Sepiidae > Ascarosepion > Ascarosepion bandense. The sequence continues at coordinate 199,973 of JBBBDQ010030069.1, forward strand.
TGGGTCATAAATTTCAAAAAATGGCATAGAGGTAAATTCCAAATGATCCTCTTGATATTAAGTATTAACACTGATCCAGCCAGAGGGCTCAATATAATCAAATTTATTTTTTTACAGAGCTAATATTTATTACAGATAAAAAAATTCAAGTTTTCTTGAATAAGGTGGCCATTTCAACAAGTAAATTCAACACCTGTCTCATCAGAGAGAACAAAACATTATAATAACTTTTATATATATATATATATTAGGTTGTCCCAAAAGTTTGTAAACACTTGCAAAAAATTGAAATTTTACTCACAAAAACAACAAAAATTATTGCTCAAAATAAAGACCATCATTTTCCAAGACTTTCTGCCGTCGATCTGCAAGCTTTCAGATCTGGTCAAAGTATCATTCAGAAAGTGTTGCATTGAGTGGAAAAGGCCGTAATCTGATGGAGCACAGTCAGGACTGTAGGCCGGATGTGACAGAACCTCAATGCCGTCCAGCTCTTCAAACTTGTCTTTGGTCTTCCTGGTGGTGTGTGGCTTGGCATTGTCCTGCTGCATCAAAGTGCTTCAACTTTTCGTAGACCCGCTCAAATTGCTGACAGTAAAGTTTGGCACTGATGGCACAACAATTCTGAACCAACTCAAAATGCACGATTCCTTTAATGTTCCACCAAACGCACAACATGACTTTCTTACTGAATCGATCTTGTTTTGGAACCGATGGTGTCTCTTGCCCTTTTTGAACACATCGCTTGTCTCGATTGTGCTGGACCAGATAGACCCATTTCGCAAGTGTTTACGAACTTTTGAGACAACCTAATATATATATGTGTGTGTGTGTGTGTGCATAAATAAGTTTTGTCTGTTGATTTTTATTAAATTTTTGAAATTTCCTAAATAATTTATTTTGTTAATCAATTTGTTAACATTTGCATTAACTTGATATTTTATATCATTCTATTTTATACCCAGATACTTTTGAATGCAACGCTATCTTTTTGCAAGGATTGTGTTGTGTGTAGTTATGTAACTGGTTTTTAATTCTGGCATTTTTGCATTTAAATGAAAGAGAGAAAAAAAAACAAAATATAAAATAGAAGTTAATATGAATTTTACCAAAATTACTGATAAAAGAAAATAACTTATTTGCAAATTTAACAGATTTAATAAAAATAATGACACACAGAACGTCTCCATATTATTTAACAAAACATGTTTGAGAGAATTCTTGGTGTGAAACACACTTTATATATATATATATATATATACTAGTAGTATAGCCCAGCATTGCTCAGGTGTAATGAAAGCTTTAAAACTAATCCATGGTCCTGGACCTCAGACTCTTTGGACGTTGGCATGTAAGACTAAAAAGCAATAGTTGTTTCCAGTTAAAGTAAAACCGTAGACTGAAAGAAAAATGAATGGATGTAAGTCAAATTTTGATTTCCTGGTATCGATATCAAATAAGTTTTTTCATCATAAACTGAATTTTGAAGGCTAAATAAGTCCTCTGAGTAAATGGTATGATGGCTGAGACTAAGAACTACAATTATACCTACTTAGAACCAAACCCGAAGCAAAAACTAAAATAAAAGGGCTGAAAAAATACAGACATACAGGCAGATAAACAAACACACACACAAAAATCTTGCCTTTTATATATATATATACATTATTGATTTTCTGCACTATTGTAAGAACTGCAACCTTGAAATTTCTGAATATCATTTCTTATGTCTTTGTCTATGAGTTTATCAAATTTGATTAAAATTGGACCACTCCTTCTATAACCCAATTTTTTTTATTATCGATTTTCAATATTTATCGGGCGTACTTTCACACAAGACCTAGCTAAGAACACTCGCAGAGGCTTATAGTACAACTGTGTAAATTTTCAAGAAAATCGGTTCAGCCATTTCAGAGTCTATAGGTAACGGATGCACACACGCACACACACACACAGACAAAGTTCCATTTTAAATAAGTTTAGATTTAGATATATATATGCACACACACACCCTCACACATGGTGCAATGGATAAATGGTTTGTTTAAAGTATGTAAAATTTAAAATAATACTGACAATCCATTTTAACTTTTAACAGATATATTCACCAAAATTATACAAAAATATCTTCAAATACTAAAAATAAAATGTATTCAATAAAATCATCACAGAGTTCAACCATGGCATCCACATGACTTTGGATCTCTTGTAAATCTACTGGATAGCCTCCTTGATTAAGATGCTGAATGCTGCTATAATTCTTACCTTCAATTCATCTTTAGTATTAAAAAAAAAAAGTTTTGACGGTCTCTCACTCAACTGTGCCCCACTCAGGTAGTTGCAGTCTAAGAAGTTATTTCACGAAATGTAAGGAGTGATGTGGCTGCAGAAATTATCAGACAGCCATGACTGGGTGTGACATAGTGCAGAGTCTTGTTACCAGACCATCCTTTTGACCCAGGACAGCACTACCTCCCTGGTTATGGACCTGATTGATTGAAGTGATTGTTTTCACTCATGGCCTGGATCTCACCAACAAATTCAGGACTTCTTTTCTTATTAGAACGATCAGAGTGAGTTTTCCAAGCTGCCATACTTTTGTAATCACCATTAGGCTCATCCAACTCCTTCAAATCCTCTGAAATGATCGACACCCAAATACTTTGAAATGTTTGTATTGGAGTTTCTGGTGACTATGCCAAGCAGTACAGTATGTTATTTCCAAATTTCTGGCGGAGTGAATTAGGGTTAGGGTTAGAATTACATCATAGTGCCAAACGGACACTATAATACTGTGCAGTCAACAAAATAAGAAATAATGTGCCTGCATAAAATTATGAATTTAAATTTTACCAATCGCACACTATATATATATATATAAAGTGCGTGATTAATAAAATTACGCATTACTGTTTAGCAATGATTTAAGTTCTTTTGGTGACTGGTATGTATATACACCACTTAAATATAACACGCTAAAATTTCCCTTCTCTGATTCCCTGTGCTTATGGCTTAGGGGTTAGCAACTCCGACTGACACCAAATCGGTCGAGTTTCAATCCCGGCCAGAAGAAAGTGGATGTCTAGCTACGCTGATGAACAGTGATACAGCGAAACAGGCTTGTATGTGGATGATTAATATTATATATATATATATATATATATATATATTTTCTTTTTAAACATGTTGTATTAAACGATAGAGACAACTTAGTCTTGCAGATTTTATTTTGTATTTTCTCATATTTTCTAATGAGGCTTTTTATTTACAAATTATATTTATACAAATATTGTCCATAGGTTAACCGAGTATAATGCCTCATTAGAAAATATGAGAAAATACAAAAGAAAATCTGCAAGACTAAGTTATCTCTCTTGTTTAATACAACACGTTTAAAATAAAAGATGCTGCCAAAATATACTTATATATATATATATGTAAACATGTTATGGAAATTAACGAAGATTAATGAAACTTAGTTATAAACAACCAACAATTTGAAGTGATTTGTTTGAACATTATTTTTTTATCAATACTCGCATTCAAGTTAATTAAACAGTATAATATATTTATATCTATTGGCCTGATTTTTTTATTATGAAAATATGTGTCATTCAGCAGGATTCGAACCTGCGACCCCTATCCACATAGGGGATGCTACCATGTGCTCTGGCATGTCTTAGACCTCTCGACCACGAATGACCATTAATCTAAACGAGGTTTTATATATATATATATATATATATATATATATATATATATAATCACACACACCCTCTCTGTGTGTGTGTGTGTGTGTATATATATATATATATATATATATATATAAATAATCAATAAATCATTCATATACAGGCCTATTTTGCTGCATCACAGCTCATCAAGTTTGCCTCAAACCAAGACTGAAACCCGACTAATTTATCAGCAGTCATAGATCCACCCACTAAGCTAATGGCATACAACAGAGAAAGGGAGATTTCATAGTGTGTAATGCTTTTACAGAACGATACCCTAATATATTATCTATATTATGATTTATCTCTTTGAGGGAATTTCAAATTTCTAGGCCCAACCCACTTATGATCAAATATCAGAACTTTTTTTGGCCAGGCTTAGATCTTTTCAGCACCACTTTATGCATTTCTGCAAAGTATCATTAATTATTTACAGCTATTCTAGGAGATTATTTTGCAGAAGATGGTGCTTTTAGAAAGCATTCATTAAGGAAGCTGTCTGAACAAATTGCTCTCACAAGGACATGAGTCACTGTATTTTACAGAACCTGCTTAAAAGACTTTAAGACACACACACACACACAGATGTGTGAATGAGAATGCATGCATACAATTACCGTCATTAATGAAGCCATGATTGGTATGAAGCATGAACTAAAGATCAAACCCCTGACATGAAATTATTTCACTGAGATAATGTTGTTAATCACTTCACCAAGCATTTATATATAAATATCCATACATTTCTTAAATATGTATATATATATATATATATATATATATATATATATATATATATATATTTTCCATTTGTAAACAAGTTATTACGTGACCTAGGTTTCTATGATGAGTGGTGTCTTCAGGCAATTTGCAAATCACCTGAAGACTCCACTCATAGTAGAAACCTAGGTCGCATAATAACTTGTTTACAAATAGAAAATATTCAAAAGTTTTACAATACAATTGTATTGAACACTTTTTAATACAAATGTGCATTGGTCTAATTTTATCATGACCAGAAACTAAGTAGTTAAACAATCTCTCTCTCTCTCTCTCTATATATATATATATATATATTAAATAAATTGCAAACATTGTGTCTGCTCATCTTTAATAAAATCTTATCTGTTCATACTTACAGATAATATTTCACCTATCACGGTTGACAAATTGCTAACATTCATTATGTTATATCTGAAGCAGAAAAAAATTTACAGTAATATTTAGCAACACAGTTTTGCAGATATTTTTTGTTACCATAACTCACACCCCTGAAGATGATCTCAGAAAGAGATTGAAAATACTTGGGTATCTTGAAAAGTGAATGATAATAACATCTCTCAATGTTACAGATCATTTCTAATCATTTCTGACATCTTTTAATTATAACATGTGAAAGATTATCCGTGAATATGAACGGATTTCATTAAAAATAAGCAGACACAATGTTTGCAATTTGCTGCCTAAATACACACACACACACATATATATGAGAAATACTTAAGAAATAAAACATATTTACGAGAAAACTGTATGAATATAACTAGGAAGTACTGAAAGAAATTTTAAAAACTGTTGGGATAATCACAAATCTACATTCAAGCCAGAAAATCTTAAAGCCAATTAAAATTTAAAGAAAAAAAATTGTAAAGACCCTGAATATTATAAAAGACGTGACATTACAATGGTGATGACGTCTGCAGATTGTGCCAAGAAAAGAAGTTAACCATAATATTATTTCCAGAACTAGGAAACTTACAAAATGAAAGGTCAAAAGTAACGTCCAAATATAAACACCTGAGAAAATATATTTTAGGGTTGTACAAAACCGGATGAAAGTGTTTAAATTTCTCGACCGACTTCTCCCTTATTCTGAATTTCCAGTTGTACTAAACTTCCAATTGTGTGTTCTGAAAGTTTCTACTGCGTACTTAAAAAAATCATTGAAGAATAAGTTGACATAAAACACCTGAAGGTATTGAAAGGTTGATATCAAATAAAACCCACAAAGAAAGAATATCTCTTAAACAGAAATTGCTTCCAGAACTATGTAATATGTCAAGCCAAATCTGCAAAATTCACAAATAATGAAGAAAAAATTTAAGATAAGAGTAACTGAAGGGCTCTGAAAACAAACAAACTACATACACAAAACATCCTTTTTCACGGTTTCTACTTCATGCCCCCTTTGCATGAATTTACTTGAGCTACTAGACTCACAACTAGGTCTCACTTTTTACAGTGAAACCAATAAAATGTGATTGCAACTTCTACTCTAGTAGCTTCTTTTCTCACCCTTCCCGCCTGTGGAATTCCTTACCATATACTTGCTTCCCTGACAGCTACAGTCTCCAAGAATTTAAATGTAAGGTCAATTGCCATCTCCTATCGCTCTTTTCTTTTTTTTTTTAATCATTTCACTCCAAGCAAGGCATTCCACTGCTACTATTGATTGCACTTGGGACTAGATAGGGGAAGGTAAATAAAAAGAGTGGTTAGATATAGGAAATGTCAGAAGCGGGGTGATAGATAGTTGGGTGGGTGGGAAGAGTGCTTGAAAGAATGGAAGCGAGTTAGTTTGTTAGGAGGTGTCTATTGACCTTGCATTTAAACTCCTGGAGATTGTAGCCATCGAGGAAGTAGTCTTGTGGAAGGGAATTCCACAGTCGGGAAGTGCGAGAAAAGAAACTGTTGGAGTAGAAGTTGCAGTTGCATTTTATCGGTTTCACTGTAAAAGGGTGGGATCTAGTTGCTAATCTAGTATCTCATGCAAATTCGAACCTAGGGGGCACCAGTGATCTAAGTTCATCAGAGCAGAAGCCGTGAAAGTATTTATAAAAGAGACACAGGGAAGCCACGTCGCGCCGGTGAGAGAGAGACTGCAGGCGGTCTGCTAAGTTGGTATTGATCACATTACAGACCCTCCACTGTACCTTGTCGAGAAGCCCAAGGAGAATAGCAGGGGCACCCGACCAGGTATGGCAACAGTATTCAATGCACGGGCGGATGGTAGATTTATAAATGTGCAGGATAGATTCAGACGGAAAAAACCTCCGGGCCTTGCACAGAGAACCGACTTTCATAGCAGCGGATTTAGCAATGGATTCAATATACTCACATCCTTTCTCTCGTGTTCTTTTCCTCATCCACTCTACTCTCATGCAGCTCTTTTCGCACCAGGGTTTTCATCCTTCTTTTACCCATTCTCTGACACCTCCTATAACTTGTTCTTCTTTCTCATCACTCTCCTCTTATGTAAATCCATACATACCAGTGGCAGTACTGACTGGCTTGGGGTGAAATGATTACAAAAAAAAAAAGTGTAAATACTTTCTACAAATACTTTTTTCAAAGAAATTTCTTTGACCGGTGAATAATTTTGTCCTTTTTATTTAAAAAAAAAAAGTCCTGTTAAATTCCTTGTTTGTCTTTTGCCTGGTCATTGTCTAGTTGACCCACCACTCCTCAGTCAAAAGATAAAATAATTCTTTTTCTCTACTGGCATTAGTACACGTGCGTTTGGTTTAGGATCAGCTTTGAAATATTCTTAAAAGTAAGTTATAATTTTGCTTTGATTTTATTTTGTTTTATTTTTTGTAGCTAATTTTAAAATAGTTTCATGGTTATTTGAATGAGTGTTTACCTTTTTTCAAAGAAATTTCTTTGACCGGACTTTAACTAAGTTAAAACTTAGTTAACCCACCACTGTTACTTTATTTTTCTTCTTCTTCTTCTTCAATTGGAGTAGATAGTCTAAACTATCACCCGGTTCACACTCCACCCACGTCTATTGAACAGGTGTAGAGGCTCATCCCTTGTTCTCTGTTTAGGATGTGGTTTCTGTTTTTCTCTTCCAATCTTCACTTTTTTTCTCTTTTTTTTTCAATTGGAGTAGATAGACTAAACTATCGCCCAGTTCACACTCCACCCACATCTATTGAACAGGTGTAAAGGCTCATCCCTTGTTCCCTGTTTAGGATGTGGTTTCCGGCTTTCTCTCCTCTAATCTTTTCACTCTTATGTAGCCCCCGGCACATCAGTGGCATTACCACTTTGCTCGGGGTGATATGATTAAAAAGTTTCTGCTCCGACGGACTTAGCTCACTGGTGCCCCCCTATATATGAATTTACTCAAGCCACAAGATTAGCAACTAGGTCCCACCCTTTTACTGTGAAACCAATAAAATGTAAATGCAAATTCTACTCCATCAGCTTCTTTTCTCAAACTTCCCACCTGTGGAATTCCTTTCTGTTTACTTGCTTCCCCGATAGCTACAATCTCCAAAATTTTAGATGTAAAGTCAATAGTCATCTCCTATCTCACTAACCTGCATCCTCTCTCTCATACTCATTTCTCTGTTCATTCCACTCTCATCAGTATTCTCATCCTTCTCTTACCCACTTCCTGACACCCCCTATAACCAGTCACTCTTTCTCATAACTTTCCTCCTATGTAACCTCCTGCACAACAGTGGCAGTAAAATGCCTTGCTTGGGCGATATAATTATTAAAAAAAAAAAATACAAGAACAGCACCATGTTGTCTAAACATTTTTTTATATACCTACCTATATACAGTAATGGTATGTTAGTATCCTCTTAAATACATGGACACTATTAGAGTAAAAAGAAGAGTAGGGTGATTATATTGACTAGCAATATATCTACTTCGCACAGCATGTAAGTCTTCTATTTGTTGCTATGTTATTATTCCAATCTCCATTTTGGTGATGACTCATGCAATTTTTAGGGTTACAATGCCTATATTGAAGATTAAAAACACAAAAAACGTATAAAAAATAAGGAAAACAGCATCAGCCTAAACAATAAATTCAATAACTGTAAAATTGCTCTAATTATTTTCCCAGAACAATACAAATTACAAAATAAATGATTAGAGTTTGAATTTTAGTTTTGTTTAATGGCATATCAACCTCTGTGGGTTATTTAATGCTAAAAAGGTGGGGTTTTAAGGTATTTTTTTCAATGTTCAGTTAGAGTGAGAAGGTTGATTTAGTCAGATTTCAATTAAAAATTTTTGTTTTTATTTTTTTTTATTTTAGAAAACTGAAAATGCCTTCTACTTTTGTATTCAAAAACATTTTGCCGAGAATAATTTTTTTTTACTTCAAAATTGTGTTATGGTAGTAATTTTTTCTTCAAAAATGTTTTGTTGGTAAAATTTTTCTCTCAAAAATGTATATTTTTCTATAAAAGTCTTTTTTTATGTATATATTTCTATAAAAGTGTATTTCTATACTTTCATAGTGTTTTGACTCCAGTTTGGGGGGGGGTTAACTATTTGCCCATAGCTGGGACCCTAACAGGTGCTACCACTCCAGGTCAGGGTGGAACTGAGAACAACAGCAATTCAGAGGTGGTTCCCTGCTTCTCACAACCTCCCAATCAGAGGCCTTGCTGCCAGATGCAGTTTACCATCCTGCCCAGGACTGTAAATGATTAAAATACATCTCAAAATGCAGATATGTTGTACAGATTCATTGCCAATTTGTTGTGGAGTGGTTGTGGCAAAACTTTACCACAAAGTTGTAGTGACCGTTTAAGCCGGAAGTAAGACACGGAACACAGGAGGTAGATTCAAAACGGTGAATTGGTATCACAAGAACATATGTACAAAGTGTTAGTAATAAGTAAATAGAAATAAATAGTTCTAAATGGTATAGTTATGCTGCTTATTGCCTAAACAGTAGCTGGCTTAACTTTGTACTAGCTGTTGTACTCAACTGCCTGCTGCAGGTAATGATATAGTAAGAAAAAGAGTCCATAGGAGGACACCATAGGATACAAAAACAAATTCTAAGTATGTTACTTAAAAACCGAAAGCTAAAAACCAACAGAAAATTAAAAATAAATAAAAAATGAATTAAATTAAAATATAAATGAATATTATAAATTCATCCAAAAAATAAATAAAATAAATGATAAATTAAGAAACTACAAATGCAGGCATGAATACAAGTCAACAACAAATATCAAAATAATGAATAATAAAATTAACAAGCAAACACTATGAAATAGCAAATCAACTGTTTTTGGTTTCACAATTATGTCCACTCAGTAGTCCCTAGAATAATTCAAAATTATAACTGTTACCACCTATCAAATAACTGTTAGACCAACCCATAATGCATCACTGATCAGCATATATGTATTCAAGCAAAAACACTATGCACACAACCAGACTGTTCCCGCTGGGTGGTGAATTCAATGTCCACTTATGCAATAGGTAAATTGTCGCCATTTTATATTTTAATTTTGTGCACGCAACAAATTAGAATATAACAAATCACTACAAATATCGATAGTCTCCAAATGTCAAATGAACCCATAAATCCATTAATGGCATCACAATTCTGAATAAATTGAGGAAAAGAAAAGGAATCTTTAATGCAGAAAGAACTTTAATGCTGCAACATTACGGCCAGTCACTTAACAACTTTATGTTGAGAAGACCTGATCATAGAAAGTATAGGTCTCAATGAGACCCCATCCTTATGAATCTTAAGTAATCCATAAAGACAAGGACAAATGGAACCAGAAGATCTTAATTCCTCAGAAATTTCAGAGGAAAGAACACTACCTCTTACCCATTTGACAAGATGTTTCTGAAATGGAGTTTATGTGTTTATTTGACATTTGCAGTCTCTTCACTAATGTTTCTTTGTCAGAGATTATCTAGATTTGTATCAATTTGTTATATTGTAGTCATTTGACTCCCCTGACTATACCCAAAGATGATTTTGTTAAACTTATGAAATTTGTCACCATGTCTGTTGATTTCAGTTTTGACAATATTAAGTACCATCAGACTGATAGTGTAGCATTGGGTTCACCTTTGGGCTCTGTTTTGGCTAATATATTTGTAGATTTTCATAAGGAGAGTCTACTCTGAGGTTCTTCTAGGCCTACAGTTTACTTCTGTTATGTTGATGATACTTTTTGTGTGTTCAACAATGAATTGCAGATGGACCAGTTCTTCTCCCTACTCAATGGTGTTCATTCAGCCCTTAAATGTAATGTAGGTAAGGAGGTCAATTGTTTTTTTTTTTGCCTTTCTTAGATGTTCTGGTTTATAGAACACCTTCCTCTTTTGTTACTTCAGTTTAAAGAAAGCCTACCTTCATGAGTCTTTCCACTCAATGGGACTCTTTTTGTTCTAAACAACAAAAGATCAATTTGATCAAGACATTGATCCATCAGACATAGATGATTTGTTTGGATGACACCTTGAAGATGAAATTAATTTTATAACTAGTATCTTTTTACACAATGGCTATCCTTTGGACATTGTTCAATTGGTTATTCAAGATAAGATTGCTCAGATTAATAAAATTAAACCTTTAATGGTGAGAAGATGTCCAGTCTATCTTCATACACTGTGGTTGGGTAGGGTCATTGAGATCTTTGCCAAGCAGATTTCATTGAGTTCATGTGAGTGTTATTTTGCAGCTAATGTGTGTGTTGTATTTAAAACAATATCTGTCCTTCCATCTATGCATAAAGTCATTCTACCCCACCATAATATTAGTTATGTTATTTTCTATTTTAAATGTGGTTGTGGAGTTGACTATGTAGGCAGAACAAAGCAGCACTTGAATGTTAGAATCAAGCAACATGCACCTAATTAATAAAATTTTTTTGTCTGATGATACAATTCGAAATACATATAGATCCTCTATTGCAGATCATCTTATAAGTAATCTGAGTTGCGTTCTAGATTTCAATGTGGACTGGTTCTCTGTTTTGACCAGGTCACACTCGTTCCATCTTGAGAACACTGTTTATCAGATTTAGTGTCGGAAATTTACAGATGTAACGGGTCTCCTGATTGGCTGATTTAACCCGAACCTCGTTTTGAACTTTAGGCGGGCTTTACCAGAGGTTTTTGTTTTTTTTCTGATGGTTTTGTTCTCTCCTTTTTTCAGCTAGCAGGAACAGTATCGGACGTATTTGTGCCGCTCCGGATTTTTGTTGCAGCGGGGCCTAAATTGGCGCCCACTTGCCTCGCTATATCGAGACCATCTTACCAATTCTTTGTAATCTTTTAGGCTAATGCCACAACTTTGTAACAGAGAAAATCTCTTGTTACCCTTCTTACCTTAAAAAGGATACCCTATGGGCAAAGCCTTGCCTTCCTAGAGAAAAATTCTCTAAGCACTATCATCTTATACCAAGATAAGAAACTGTGAAAGAAGCTGACCCAGAAGAAAGTTCCTGTACGTCGCGGATCGCAGTTCCTTGTGTCCTTTTCATCCCACTCCTAGACGGAGGATACTATACCAAGCTAAGCAGAGAAAAGAGACTATACCAAGCTACACAGTAGCAGCAAAATTCAGCATATTTTTGCAAGACAAATAAATTGTTTTTTCTATACCAGGTATGTCTTGTTATGTTTGATAATTTCCTTTCACTGCTTAAGCGCTAAGCTATGTGAATATATTTCTCACATTAGGCAGCCCTCTCCTTGTAAACAAAGACAGTATTTGCTCTGTTAGGTCTCTAGCATCTTCAGATGTAATAACCTTTAGGAAAAGTAAAATTCCCCTCCTGTTCATTCATGTTACCCATAACAGATTTATTTTTCATTATATTTACCCATTTACAGTTCTGATGAGTGGGGATGAAACTGGTCGACTTGTGTTTTTGTTTTAATATTTGGCATGGCCAACCTTAATAAAATTTGTGTTTTTAACACCATAATATATATAAATATATGAAAGGACACATGGCCTAGTGGATATAGGTGTTGGTTTGGTTCCAGTGACTTGAACCAAAGATTTATGAGTTCAATACCTGGCTATAGCAGTCATGAACAAATAACTTAGAGAATTAAAGGAAGATAATTACATGTCATATAGAAATAGCATCGCCCATGGAATGAGAATAATATACCTCAGTGATCAAAATAAAGGGTTTAGTTTCAAATTCTAATCACCTGAAGAAGGTTGAAGTGTACAATGGCTGAAATGTCATAAAATGACAATAAAGATGAGGATAACAGTCTAAACATTATAAATAATAGGACAGACAAGGTTGGTTGGGGTTTTATGGCATATCAACAACTATGGGTTATTTAATGCCAAATCCAGTTTATATTAAATATATATAATTTGAAAATATATTTAAGGCTAACATCCTTAAACCACAGCTCGTTTACTCTTACTCGAGTAAATGGTTTCAAATGTCTCTATCTGACACGAGTTAGTTTATTTAATATAAATAATTAATTCATTTGCATAACCAATTGATATAATTATTTTTCATTACCAGATTTACTTGCAGTTATTAAAGACCTAACGTAGTACTATTCAACAGTAGGTTGATTGTTTGGATTTTTATGACATATTAACCATGATCGGTTGATTTTGAGTTTTGTTTAACGGCATATCAACCTTATCAACCTCTGTGGGTTATTTAATGCCAAAAAGGTAGGGTTTTAAGAAAATTTGTCAATATTCAGTTATAGTGAGATTTTGTCAGATTTTGTTGAAAAATTTTTTTATTATTTTTTTTTCTTCAAAAATGTTTTATAGTAACAATCTTTTTCCTTCAAAAATGTATTGTTGGTAATATTTTAAATTCAATAACGTATATTTTTCTATAAAAGTCTATTTTTATACTTTCATGGAGTTCTGACATCAGTTTGAAGGTCAAATTATTTACCCATAGCTGGGACCTTAGCAGGTGCTACCACCCTAGCTCAGAGTGGACCTGAGAACAACAACAATTAAGAGGTGGTTCCATGCTCCTTACAAAATCCCAATCAAAGGCCTTGCGCTGGATGCAGTTTATTGTCATACCCAGGACCCAACAGACAAGGATTCTTACCCTTGTTAATGCTACTACTCTAAGAGAAGAAAATCTCTTAAATCAAAACTCTTATTGATATATCATGACCCAGTAGTGTAAGGCACATCACTTTGAGGAAGGTGTTATGTGACCTACCCTTTTTGGTCTATAATGAACTCTTCCTATTATTAAGAATACTGGGAGAATATGCCTCTTGGGGTGGAGTTGAGTTGGGATGAGTCTTCCTAGTCTAATACTTGGCAGTCAGACTGACATGTAACACTTTGCATTTGTTTTTTGTTAAATATATGTTTCACTAATACCCGATTCGAGTTTTCTTCCAGACCTATTCTGGATCTACAACAGAAGGTCTGAGGCCAGCAGTAAAAAAACGTATGACTGGAAATAAAGAAGACTGAATAAATCATTTGTTTAATCATTCAAGGAAAAATGTCAGTCAGTCAGTTAAGTGCCATACGTGATACACGCTTGGGCGATCATGTCTCGAAAGAGACATGACTGACTGGGCAGAAGATTATCCCGCAGTAGGTTGCCATTGCTTTCTGCAGTAGACTGGTTGCCGACCAAGGCTATAGAATTCAATCTGTCCTGCTATTTAGACTGGTTGCCGACCAAGGCTATAGAATTCAATCTGCCCTGCTATTTAACCCATAACTGGAAGGAAGAGACGGATTAATACCTTTCCCAAGGGTATTTGCACGTAAGTGAATACAATGGATTCAATTGGAATTTGAACTCGGCTCCCAGGTTTCTTGTTCTGAGCCGATATCCACTGTACCACAACGCACATCCTAACAGATGGAGGCCTAAAATAAACAAATTAAATTTTATTTTAGGCCATATTTTTTTTTATGATTTCTCAAAAACAAAGAACTATTTTTTTTCTGCCACCGAATACACTCCTCATCTTCAGCTCTCTTGATTGGCAGAACTGAATACCTTGGCAAATTCTACAGCAGAAGTCCTAAAGAAATAATGGCACCTTTACATTTTCCTTTTCAGAAATCATGCAGAATTTTTTAGAGTGGGTGGTTGAAGAAGTACCAGTGTAGGTAACCCTAATCTTTGATGACTACCTTCACATCCACTTGTTTTCTTGACACGGATCATAAAAATGATGGCATCCTTTCATTATGAAATTCACACTGAGCTTTCCTGCAGTGATGCAACCAAGCTAATATTTAGATTATTCGTTGGTGAAGTGATGCCTATAGTAGAAGCTGGGGATGTAAGTTATGGGTTTTAAAAATTTTGTGGCTGGTTCATGTTACTTATGAATCATGATCACTTAGACACAAGCAAAAGTATGTCTGCACCAATAACCTTTATGTATTTTTGATTTTACTACTCAAAATTGTTACACATATAAAACACAGTATTACCTCATTGACTTTTCTTTAACTAATCTCATATTGTGAACCCTCCTTTGGATTTAAAAAGTTAGTCATCAATAATAAGATGAAATAAAAATAAAAACCCCCCAAAAAAACCCCCAAAAAACTGGAAAATAGCTAAGTGTATTAAAGCATTACTTTGTGAATTTTGTGAAATAATAATTGTGAGTTCAATCCCTGGACTAGTTTGTACTTGGATTCAGTGGAAATATGGTAAGCAATACTTACTAAATAAAAAATAGTTCCATTCAATTAGTTTCTTCCCAAGAACTGCTGCTTTGTGAGACAGACTCTCACCAAGATGTTTTACCAATTTTTATAATCTTGACTTTGGAATTGGAGCACTAATTAACAATTGCCAAGCTGTTATCTATTAGTCTACCTGTAGATCCAAGCTTACATCACCTGGTATTTTAATATGGTCACCCATCCAGGTGCTGACCAGGCTCAACATTACTTAAGTATGGTAACTGGACAAGAACTGGTATTTGAACGGGATGTGCCCATAAGCCTTTTGTTATGAAAATGTGTGGAACAAAATTTATTGTAAATAATCAGGTCGGTAGAAATAAATATGTGAATATATTGTTTGATTAAAAACAGAAATAATATAAGTATCAATTAAAAATAATGTTCAAACAAAAAATATGTTGGTTGGTAAAACCATTTCATTAATCTTCGGGATTTTCCGTAACATATACTACCAGCCATAATTATTAGGCCACCCCATTTTTTTAAAAGAAATGATGTATTTCATACTATTTTTAGTATTTATTGCCAAGTGGATAATTCTAACTTAAAAGAGAATGGTTCTTTTGCTATTATTACTTTGAAAAATTTTACAAGGCAAGGAAGCAAAGATGAACTCGCCTGAATCACCCTAAATGTTTTTCATTCTTCATTGATGAAACTGCAATATAGCTAATTATTAAATATTTATAAATTCATTTGTTGCACATTATTGTGCAGTATTAACAAAAGAACCATTATATTTTCATTTACAATTATTCACTTGGCAATAAATACTAAAAAATAGTATGAAATACATCATTTTTTTTTTAAAACACTGGGGTGACCTAATAATTATGGCTGGTAGTGTGTGAATATATACATATATATATATATATATATATATATATATATATATATATAAAATAGTGGACACTGATGTCAATGGTGAGTTTGCAGAGTCTGTTTTAGGCTTGAATGCAAGCTTCAGGACTAAAGCTTGCATGAAAACATGAAACAGACAGGTTAAATTATACAAATTAACCCATAGCTGGAGAGAGAGAAGAAGTAGATTCAAACCTTTCCCAAGAGTATTTGGGCATAAATGACTTTACAAATACAAACAAATATATATATATATATATATATATATATATATATATATATATATATAACATAGTACACTTGGTATGTAATCCAGTTAAATTCGAAAAGAGACGAACTTGAGAGAACCCAATGTTAAATTCATTTATTTAATTTAACAGAGTAATATTTTATAAAGAATTTTTCAATTATTAATTGGGTAATACATATTTGGGTCTGACGAGCTGCGTTAAGAACATCAAAGCGGAGAAATATGTATTACCCAAGTTAATAATTGAAAAATCCTTTATTATATATATATATATATATATATATATATATAGACATATATTTGGGAAGTAATCTATCTTTTTAACATGTTTCATTTAAAATAAGCAACAAGGTTGATTTAATTCATTTTTTATTTAATTTATTAACCCATAACTTACAAGAACTCTTAAGAAAAATTTTTGGTTGAAAATACAATATCTACTTAAATAACAACATCAAAGCCACCTCACTATAAGAGAAGCATCATATATAAAACAATTTTCTCCCACGATTAAACTTTATTTTAGAGTGAAAATGGAGTTTTGATAGTTTTTTAAAACATAGAGAGACGCTCATGGTATGCCCAATGGCATGCATCATGTGATAGCTTTAAAGAACTCTCCATTTCAAAAACACAAAAGTAAATTAGAGTCAAACATGAGGACATAACAACAACACTGGAAAAATAACATTCTTGACAATGGCTAATGAAATGGCTGAAAGCGCTTGGAATGTCAAAATTTATGGAACAGGCTTACATTCCTTATCTCCAGCAAAAAGGAAACATGTAAAATGCTGGAAAAGTTAAATTAAAAATTAATAAAATCTTCTTTGTTCGTTGTTTTTAACACTGGAAAGAAGAAGCATCTCTATACTTTTACCATTTTGGAATTCTCCTGCCATCACGTTGATCACAAAAATTATTAGTTCTGGCAACAATCCAAGGTTACAAGAATAGCGCCCACACATGAAAAAGCAAAGCTCCAAAGTATATATTCCATTTTGACTTTTTGTAATTTGTCCTTCCTCAATCAGACTCTCTTTTATCAGTGTTATTAGCAATTAGCACTAATGAGGAGGAGGTAGGAAAGAAAAACAGATGATTGTTGAGTAAGAATTACATGATGGGTGTGAAAGGAAAATAAAAGCTATCGTTTATGAAGATTTGTAGACTGGTATGGAGCTTTGTAATAAGTGATAAGAAAAATGTCCATAGATATAAGACAGAATAGAAAAATGTCCTTGGATATAAGACAGAATAGAAAAATGTCCTTGGATAATGGATACAGTATGAAAATGTTTATTGACACTGGAAAGGACAGGATAGGAAAAGATCCTTATATATATATTCACACACACAAAGATCCTTAGATATATATTCACACACACAAAGATCCTTAGATATATATTCACACACACAAAGATCCTTAGATATATATTCACACACACAAAGATCCTTATATATATATTCACACACACAAAGATCCTTATATATATATATTCACACACACAAAGATCCTTAGATATATATTCACACACACAAAGATCCTTATATATATATTCACACACACAAAGATCCTTATATATATATTCACACACACTATCCTTAGATACCAGATACGATAGCAAAATACTGAATAGGATAGGAAATACAGTATTTACATTATTCGAACTATTGTCCTCATCTTTGTTGCCATTTGTATGATGTTTCAGCCATTGTACACTCTGGCCTTCTTCAGGTGCTAGTCCAAATAATGTAAATACTGTAAATACTACCCCATGTCAGAAACAGAGTCAGTAATTGCCTGTTTGTTAGTGACTTTAAAATGATTATAAAAAAATACATAAAAACAGTCTGAAACATCATAAAAATGGCAACAAAGATAAGGATAATAGTCCAAATACTGTAAATACTACCCCATGTCATAAATAGAGTTAGTAATTGCCTTTTTGTTAGTGACTTTAAAATGATTATAAAAAAATACATAAAAACAGTCTGAAACATCATACAAAAGTCAACAAAGATATGGACAATAGTCCAAATAATGTAAATACTGTAAATACTACCTCATCTCAGAAATACAGACAAATACTAAAGGATATGAAATGTTTTTGAATGTTAGATAGAATAGAAAAATGTCCTTAGATATAGGAAATGATAGAAAAATGTTCATGGATATTGGATAAAACAGGAATATGTCCTCAGATACTGGATAGTGTTTCAATACGATACAACCATAAAACCTTAATTTCCATCGAGGAGAACTGTTATTATACAACAATTTAGCATACTCTTCTTTGTTTCTGGTCCTCCAGGTTTGGGGGTTGGGTGCAGGGCTAACAACTCTGCCCCGTAAAAAAACAGTTTGTTACAGAAACAGCAACAAAAAGTTGCTGCCCTATGCACCATCTGTGTGTGATGGATAAATGATGATGAATGATTCATTGTTTCTAATTAAATTTTCTGTTTCTTAATATTTTGCTTAGCTTTTGGAAGGCACTTTCATTACTTCAATGAGCCTTTAGATTTTGGTGTCATATAAGTGACACTGAAGTTGAGTTGTGTAATAATGACAATGGAAGTATTATAGTCATCAGACACACATGGCTTGACCACAGAGTGAAACTGTTAGTACTAGAAAATGAGAAACTATTGGCAAAGCAGCAAATGCTTTGGAAAATGGAGTACTGCAGCCATATATGGACAGGATGTGCCAAGTCTTCACTTTCTATTCTTAATAGTGCCCAAAAGCATCTCTGCGTTCTTGTAGTTGGCAAATTATTTTCCATGCTACAACTTTTTTCTCACAGATGAGAATCGCAAACCTCTCACTGCTCTATTGCTATTTGAATGGAAAGTGTTTAAATGAACCACACACCTTAGTCTCACCAGTCCTAACCTTCATAGCTAAGACTTGCCATGTCATGCACATTATAGTAAATATCACACTGTGCATTTTAGACTGTAAAACTTTATCTCAAGTGGCCATTGGGTCTTGTACAATTAATCACCTCCCATTTTCATAATTAAAATAAAGTTGTAATACCTGAAATTTTCATGGAAAATTCATGTGCATTTTTTTTTTTTTTACAAATGATAAAATAATGGATTTGAAAGAATGTGCAATGACACCTATGGGAAAATTTTTTTTTATGTCAAACAATAATACAAAAAAAAATCTAACATGGAACAAAATTATTGGCCCACTTGCCTAAATAATTAAATGTGTAACCTTAGTTCTTACGTATTGCTTTTAATCATTTTGGTAATTCCTTAAAAGAACTGATTGATATTTTGCTTTGTCCTTCCTTGGCAATAGCTTCTAGTTCCTTCAAATTTGAAGAACTTCTTTCCCTTACTTTTTACTTTAAATTTTCCCATAAATTTTTAATGTATTTTTCAGGATTTAGTGTAGGTTATGCAAATACTTTAATTTTGTTGTATTTTGTAACAATTTGTCAACTTAGTATTTTGTAATAATTTGTCAACTTTTAGTAATTTTGTAACAATTTGTCAACTTAGTATTTTGTAACAATTTGTCAACTTAGTATTTTGTAACAATTTGTCAACTTAGTATTTTGTAACAATTTGTCAACTTAGTATTTTGTAACAATTTGTCAACTTAGTATTTTGTAACAATTTGTCAACTTAGTATTTTGTAACAATTTGTCAACTTAGTATTTTGTAACAATTTGTCAACTTAGTATTTTGTAACAATTTGTCAACTTAGTATTTTGTAACAATTTGTCAACTTAGTATTTTGTAACAATTTGTCAACTTAGTATTTTGTAACAATTTGTCAACTTAGTATTTTGTAACAATTTGTGTAACATCCAGTGATGCCCCAAACACAACTTTTGTGCATTGTTTTATATTATTTTTAAGAATAATCAAATACTGCTCTTTATCCATGATACTCTGTACTCTCACTAGTTTTCTTAACCCAGGAGTGGCAAAACATCCCCAGAACAGAATGCTCCCACCATTGTGATTAATTGTAGGGAGGGTATTTTTTGTTTTGTAACATTCATTCACTTTTCTCCATACATAACGGAAGTCCATGTGAACAAATAATTCTAGTTTGATTTAATCTGACCATAAACAGAGTTCAAACATTTACTCTCATGTTCTAGATAGCTTTTAGCAATTATAGGTGTTTAGCCTTAAACAATGGGGTTTTCTTTGGGTGACAACCTTCCAGTCTTACTCAATGAAAGCATCGAGTGACAATTCAATGCATTTAAACCTGATGTCTTTATATCACTTACAATGTTCTTTGTCATTAACTGAGGTTTCTTCAAGACATCTCTAGCAATTTTCTTTTCCATTCCCTCAAAAGTCAATCATTTTCTTCAGTCTTTAATTCATTCTCAATGCAATGAATCTTGTACTTCTTGACATTGCTATGAATTGTCAATCTAGGTACATTTAAATGATTGGAAAGTGTTATATATTCATCACCTTGCTTTTATCCATCAACTATCTTCATTCAGGGCTTCTTGTCAGGTTCAGTCATTTTTGCCATAGTTGAAGAATGAATGAGTCTTTGCAATATGTGGCACTTACACAGTCTTTATCATTACCATTTAGAATTTTATAGAATCAGGTCAATACCCATTTCATTTTCAATATATGCTTGTATTAAATGTCAAATAAGCAAAAAAAAAAAAACATTAAAATTGCCATAGAGAAATATTTTATATTTTCCATAAGTGTGGGGGGGGGGGGGCAAATAATTTTGGACTGTGTAGGAATCTTATAGAACAACCAGCCAGTAATCAACTAGAATAAAAGTTGATTCTAACTGACTAAAAAAACCCCAGGGCAAATTGGTAGGTGGTTTAAATAATAACCTGGGAGATTCCATTCTGTTACAGGCAAGTCTATTCTGTAAGCAGTGATTGGCTGATAATTTTAATGTGTATATTGAGCTCCATAAATATTGAGCACAATATCCACCATTTGTCTTTGGGCCACATAGAAGTCCCTTTTTGTGTACCTAGTTAATGTGAGTGATTGTGTTTCCCGGCCTGTTCCCCGGCATTACCTCTTTGGTTATGGGCCAGTTTGAGATTCTCGGTTCCGTTTTATTTTCTTTTGTCCCATTTTATCTCGGCTGGTTCAGCATTTCATCATCTCCCAGCCTATTTATTTTCTCTGCCCCATTCCCTGTAGAAAGTGAGCTGCTTGATTTTGTCCTATGGGCAGAATACAGTGGCCTCTTTGTTTTAAGGGTGGGGTGGGTCCAGCTAACATCATGTTTTGTTTGTATCTTTGTGTGAAAAATTTCTGTTGTGGATATTGTCATCATACCTTCCGCCCGCCCCTCATGACATTTCATGTTCATATATTTTTATATATTTTGTATTATATTGTGCATCATTAATTTTTATGCTCATTTGGGGTGTTTTTTTTAGGTCCATGGAATGCTGTGTGGTATTTTGGTGTATGGCGGTATGTATATGGTGAAAGAGAAATATTGTAACGTGTGTCTGGGTCGTGAATCAGATTAGCTAGGTATAAGATAGTTAGTGGCAGACCAACCCAAGTTTTCTTCTCCCTCCCTTTTTTCGGCCTTGTGCCACAATTGTATATTTTATACAATAAATAGATGTCTTTGGGCCACATAGGGACATGTATTCAGTTACAACCCTGTTTATTTTAGTCTGCCAACTGGACACTAGTTGGACACATCAGGAAGGTGAGTCTCATACTCTTGAATGTTCACCTTCCTACAGGGAGACAAAATAAGACCACCATGTTGAAAGGTAAGGTATTTGACTTCTACAGACTGCACCAAGCTTTAGAAAAAAACATCTATAACTATGAATATAACTGATCAAAAATTGCACAAATTATTTAAAACTAAATAGAGAATTAACTATTTTTGCTGAATTTAGTAAGTACTTGCAAATATTTACATTTCCTTAGAAAATAAACAAATATTCAATAGTGGTGAATAATTCTGTCTACAACTGTTTATATTTCATGTAAGAAATTAATGTATTTTATTTACAACAAGCAGTATAGCCTGGCGTTGCTTGGGTGTAATGAAAGCTTTAAAACTAATCCATGGTCCTGGAGCTCAGACTCTTTGGACGTTGGCATGAAAGACTAAAAAGCAATAGTTGTTTTCAGTTAAAGCAAAACCGTAGACTGAAAGAAAAATGAATGGATTTAAGTCAAATTTTGATTTCCTGGTATTGATATCAAATAAGTTTTTTCGTTGTAAACTGAATTTTGAATGCTAAATAAGTCCTCTGAGTAAATGGTATCATGGCTGAGACTTAAGAACTACAATTATACCTACTTAGAGTGAAACCCGAAGCAAAAACTAAAATGAAAGGCCTGAAAAACTGATTTTGATCAGACCCGGTATCTTGCCTTTATATATATATATATATATATATATATATTATCAATTTTCTGCACTATTCTAAGAACTGCAACCTTGAAACTTGTGAATATCGTTTCTTATTTCTTTGTCTGAGTGTATAAATAAAATTTGATTAAAATCAGACCACTCCTTCTATAACCCAATTTTTTCGATTATTGGTTTTCGATATTTATCGGGAGTACCTTGACACAAAACCTAGCTAAGAACACTCACAGACACTTATAGTACAACTGTGTAAATTTTCAAGGAAATCGGTTCAGCCATTTGGAAGTTTATAGGTAACAGATACACAGAGACAAAGTTCCATTTATAAATAAGTTTAGATACATTATTTCTTATCACTTTAAATATTATATTTGTAGATACATATTTTTGAATAGATATCCCTGTATTTTTTTACAGATGGTTGCATGAGTCATAATGGATGTGAGGCAGCATGGCTGTATCAGATTGCATTTCCAGACCAAAAGCAGTCGAGTCATCCAACCTTAGCTACTGTTTAATGACTTGTTGCTGAGGCAGGATCTGTGGCACCACAAACTGTGATAAGTATTTTGGGGTCGTATTTTGGATTATACATTTAACAGCGTCTACCATAAACTTTAAATTTAATAACTCAAAAATAATTTTTTTAAAATTTGGTGATGCAGTAACCTTTTCCCTTTTACCTACCACTACTAAGCCAATGGTCAAGCCACATGCCTCTCACGACCATAACAGAAATTACTACTACGATTACTCTAGCTTAACCCTATAATAGCCAACATCCCCACCCCTTCCTTTACTAGCTCCTGCTTCCAGCATTAGAATTTTTCCTCATTCCTTGATTGAACAGGGTTGACAATGCATGTCTTAAACTGACATGTCAAAAATAGCCACACTGATGAGCTGTGATACAGTGAAACAGGCTTGTATGTGAATAACTAATTTTGATCCCGGCCAGAAGCAAGTGGATGTGTCTAGCCACACTGATGAGCTGTCATACAGCAAAACAAGCTTGTATGTGGATGACTAATATATATATATATATATATATATATATATATATATATATAGATGATAAAAACTGAAAAGCCTCATGTTGAATCAAAGAAAACTGCTTGTTTTTTTGGGGTTTTTTTTTTTTACCATGACCTTTAGCATGCAGGTGATCATGACTCCTCACAGCTGTTTCTTCATCATTAATTCTCTGAAAAAATAGCACAGCGGTTTCTCGGTTTTCTTTCTCTGAGAATGGTTGCCATTCAAGTTTAAAAAGATTAACCCAACCTGCTGTTGTTTTTTTAATTCTACATTCATTCAGATCTTTTCATTACTATCAGTGAATTGTCATGTGTGCTTGGGAAAGATAGTGGAGCAGTTTCTTGATTACCTTTTCTACAGCCTTGAATTCAGAATTCTCTCACCAAAGACTTATGAGTCCACTCAACATTGCAATTTATCCCATAGCTGCAGAGGGATAAAAAATGGTTTCAGGTCTCTCCCAGAAGCATTAATACCATGTCCCTCCATCATATAGGTGATCATAACTCTCTACAACTTCCATTGTTTTATTAAATTGTGAATTGCCATGACTTCTCGAGAAAAGAAATAAAATGATTTCTCAGTAACTTCTCCATAATTTTTAATTCAGAGTTATCTTTTGCCTAGATTGGTAACAACCCAAAGGCAGAGAGCTGTCTACTTTGTTATTTAATCCATAGTTGGTTGAGGAGAAGAAATAGGTTTACATAATTTTGAATTTTCTTCAACTGGCTCATATTCAAAGCTAAAGAAACTAGTTTAACTAACTTTGATGTATGTCTGATCAGTGTGGGGGTGAAAAAAACCCAAAAAAAACCACAAAGACAAAAACAGATTCATGTCTTTCCTAAGGCCATTAGTGCAAAAGTGAATGAAACAGACTAGGTAGTGATTTGAACCAGGCTCAACCATTCCATTTTCTTTACTAATAATCATTATACTTTCCACACATTGTATAAACCTGCATTTTCCCTATGATGTTGTCGTCTAAAGTTCTGTGGGTGATACACTCATGTGCCATTTCATGTCCCAGTCTTGTGTTTGAACCATTGTACTAAGGTTGGGGAGTTCATTATTTTCTGTCACAACTCAAAGTAGGGGAAAGGAGTAATTCCACCCTATTTGAGACAATATGAAAGTTGGATTGATTTTGAAGTTACCTTCTAGTTTTTCCTAAAGAGAACCTAAAAGACACCCAGATGTTTTCAATTTAGAGTCTTTCTTTCTAGAGTAGTTACCAACCAACAATATAGGCCTCAAACCCTCCTGTTATTTACCCATAGCTGGGGGAGAATACATGAATTTATACCTTTCCCATGGGTATTAGCATATAAGTGAATTCAATAAACCTGACTGGGATTTGAACTCAGCTCTCTAATTCCTTAATCTGAACTGCTGTCCCTTACTCCACCATGCCTCCTTTCCCTGGTGATAAACTGACCTAATAACTGAAATTCTATTTTTGTTATCAGCTTTTTGGGGTATCGGGCGCTTTTTCAAAAGGTTCTGTTATTTCTTGAACAGCAATTTATCATCTGCAGGACAAAAGGTTAAGGGTTAACATCAGAAAGGCAGCATATTTTGATGCAGTGTCAGAAGAATTACATTGGTATAAATCGCTCGAGATAATCTCCCTTAATTAAGAGCGGATAAGCAACTGGGAATCATTATATCTAAATAAACCTATTGTTGGTTCTGAATCTTTCATTCATTTTTTTAATATTGAAGGTCAGAAAAATGGTTGAGAAAGAGAGGAGGAAGAATTAAAGATGCATACAGTTAAAAAAAAAAAACTTTACATTCTGGCCTGATTATCAATGCCTATAATTGGATGTGCAAATAGAATGGTAAATCATTGCTTACTCTGCATATGTCTTTCGGAGAGATTTTTCATGCTAGGAATAGTGTTAGATATAATGATAACTTGCTAAAGAACAATGATAAAAAAATTCTGCTTTGGTTTTAAATAACAGAACACAATCTCTAAAGAAAGCCATTTTTCTTTTATATGAAAAATATGTTTTCCATGCCATTAGTGTAATTTCTTTTTAGTATATAAAAGTCAGAGTTCAATGAGATGGATAAGACAAACAAAGAAACAGATGAATGGTGAATTTTTAAAAAATTGATGATGTGTTTTGCTTTGAGGATGAGGTTGGTAGTAGAAAACTGATATATATGAGAAGATATCATTAAAATTTGAAAAATTTTATAGCAGACAAATTTTTATCTTATATCAAGTCTCCTTATGAGTGTTACTGGCATTCTGTAACCCCGTTCTACATGCTGCATGGTTGGATCATCTGCAACTAAACCAGTTCCCCCACCAGGCTTTTCTGGTGAGGAGGGTGACTAAATACTGAGGAGGACTGAAAACAAGCCTTATGAAAGCACAGATAAACATTTGTGTCCTGGTCAACAGCCATCTAAAGCACAATGGGATAGACTAGTTTCTATAGCTATGGATGATGCCAGTGCAGTGATTACCACAAAACTTGGTTAAGGGCTTTATAATCTGAATCCAATGACTAAAACAAAAAGTCCTAACAATAGCATCAAAGTCTATGTGGACATGACCAAAGCAAACCTTAAGTTAGAAGACATTGACAGCGGATTGATCTGGAGATAAATGGTCTCCATCAGAACTACCTGCTGACAATACTCGACACATGAATGAATACTTCTCTGGCTTTCAACCCAGATATGTGAAGGGATATGGTCAGCTATGACTACATCTGGTTATAGAACATTTGTGATCAAGATCCTGTTTTGAGAAGAGATATTTCATGAATTTCAATCTTAGTCAAAACTAAAACATCACTGACTTCTTTGGACAGCATGCAGGAAACCTTCCTTCTTCCAGAATAAGAAAATCTCTATAAAGATATGTAAAGTAAATAATAAAACTGTAAACAAAGATAGAAAGCTTATTAAGTCAATACATAGATGAAAAATTAAGGAACAATAGAATGAGTTAATATCAAGGAACAGGATTAAATTGGAAAGATGAAGCAGGGATGAAAATTTTTGGCTTTTAGAGATTGCAGTTTTGATATCAGCTTCATTTGAAGAGTAGCCAGACATTTTGAATATTTCAAAAACTGGTTGTGTGGCAAAAAAGTCTAAAAGCTGGCTCCTTTCTAATTGATTGAAAGAGAGATAAAGATTGCCTTCTTGTGTCTTGCTCCAAATGGTTTTCTTGTTCTTGATCCAAAGAGGGCTGGAAAACAATCTCTCTGCTATTGACCCAAAGAGAGCTGTACATTGGCTTCTTTCACTTTATCCAGAGAGGGAAAGAGAGAGGTGGGGAGGGAGAGAGGCAATTATAAAGTCATAAAATCATACAAAACAAATAAAATTGTCGTTAATTTATTTTCATTTGTGCTTTTGAGTTTGTTATATTAAAAAGATTTATCATAGAAAGAAAGAAAAAATCCAGGTAAAAATATTAATAAATTTCTTTCTTCATTATCTTGACAAGAATGCATTTCTTCTTTTAAGAATTTGTATATCTTGAAAAAAAATAGGTTCCTATATTGAAGTCAATGGCCAAGGTAAAGGGTTCCACTAATGAAATCAATGGCCATGTACCCATGACGAAAGGGCTTGGCCATATCTACTATTTTATTTTATTTTTTTATAATCATATCGCCCCAAGCAAGGCATTTTATTGCCACTGTTTTGCAGGGGGTTACATAGGAGGAAAGTTATGAGAAAGAGTGACTGGTTATAGGGGGTGTCAGGAAGTGGGTAAGAGAAGGATGAGAATACTGATAAGAGTGGAGTAGAACAGAAAGGAGCATGAGAGAGAGAATGCAGGTTAGTGAGATAGATTACTATTGACTTTACATTTAAATTCTTGAAGATTATAGCTGTCAGGAAAGCAAGTAAATGGAAGGGAATTCCACAAGCAGGAAGTGTGAGAAAAGAAGCTACTGGAGTAGAATTTGCATTTACAATTTATTGGTTTCACAGTAAAAGGGTGGGACCTTGTTGCTAATATTGTGGCTTGAGTAAATCTATATACAGGGGCACCAGTGAGCTAAGTTTATCGGAGCAGAAGCCGTGAAAGTATTTGTAGAAGAGACACAAGGAAGCCATATTGCACTGGTGAGAAAGTAACTGTATTTGAACTACCAAGTCAGGATCTATCATATTACAGATTCTCTGTGGATTTTGTCAAGGACCCCTAAGTGGATAGCAGGAGCACCTGACCAGATATGGCAGCAGTATTCAATGCACAGGCGGATGGTAGATTTATATATGTGCAGGATTGTTTCAGGTGGAAAAAACTTCCTGGCCCTACACAGAGAACTGACTTTCTAAGCAGCAGATTTAGCTATACATTCTATATCTTGCCCTAGACACACTGTGCATTAATAAATACCTCATTAACTTTCAACCCAGATAAATTGTGGAAAGGTGTTGGGTGTTCAGCAACACTATAATCATATGCGATCATCAGACTGATAAAGATGATGACCATTTATCCATTCTTATCGCTGTTAAACATCAAGGCCTGATAGTGACCAGATTATTTTTATTTATTTTTTTTTTTTAATCATACCCCGAGCAAGGCGGTAATGCCACTGATGTGCAGGAGGCTATGCAAGAGTGAAAAGATTTGGAAAAAGAGAAAGCCGGAAACCACATCCTAAACAGGGAACAAGGGATGAGCCTCTACACCTGTTCAATAGACATGGGTGGAGTGTGAACCGGGCGATAGTTTAGTCTATCTACTCCAATTGTCTGGAACAACGATTGAAGGGGGGGGGCTTAATATAAAATAAAAGGTTACTTAAATTGTTCAAACTGTTGTCCTCATCTTTGTTGCCATATTCATGACGTTTTGACTATTGTATGCTCCTACCTTTTTCCGGTGACTGTAATACAAGGTAATATAGATTTTGGAAAACTTACTAACAACAAAACTACTTATTTGGAAATTCAAAAGATTTAATAAGAAATTGATAGACACAATTTAAAACATGTTTTTGTGTAAAATACACACACACACACACACACACAACTTGTAGCTTTTCTATGGTTGGTTGGTTGGTCATTGATCAACTACTCCTAAAGTTTTGAAGATACATACCCACAACCATATATATTCTGAAACTACATTACCCAGGATACTTGAATAAGTATATTTCCTTTTGATCAAAGGTGGTCTCTGTCTTAACTGGAAATTGAATAGCTACATTTGCATATGATGCCTTTTTGGAATCAGGGTGTTCATGGGATCACAGTGGTAACTGTTCAGAATCCATTTGAAGGGGGTGCCTAATTGAAATTTGGAAGACTGCCTCTGTGAATGATATCTTTTTAGAATCAGGGTAGACTCCAAAACTACATATATTCTTACAAAAGTATATGTGAACCACAGCAAGGTGTGGGTAATTTGGCTAGTGTGTGTGTGTGTATATATAAAGGAAAACCGACTTAAGAGAAGGTTTCAAATATAGAGAATTTACAGAGGATTGAGAAAAAGAAATAGTGCAGGTAGAATTGGCTCATGCCTTTCCCAAATTCAAGAGTGCGTAGTGAAGATGAATAGCTTCAGCGTAAATTGAACTTGGCTTGTCAGTTCCATTTTCCTGTTCTGCCAACTGGTTGGAATAAAGAAGAGGGGGTCCTGAAAAGTTTTCAATTTTAACAAGAGACACTTCAAAATAAGAAAAAAAAATCATATTTTACTCATTTAATCAGATTGTGAGAATGGTGTGATATTAAGAGCTTCTCAGCACCTCCTAGTATAATAGAGAAATTTTCTCAAGCTTTTTATTTGCAAAATTACCTGATGTTCAGGTCGTGTAATGTACAGTGGCTCAGAAAGGAGAAATGAAAGAGCTAAGTTACACGAGTTGTGCCTTTTCCAGTGGATAAAAGTGCTCGTTGAATCCAGTGACTTGACCCAAAGAGTTGCGAGTTCAGTACCTGGCTACTGCAGAAGTAAAAAAGAAAAATTAAAGCGTTGAGTTAAAGGGAGATAATTGATGCTGAGTCTTCTGTAAGATGCATTGCTCATCGAACTAGAAAAATCTGCTCTGGTGAGCAAAGGGTTCAGTTCAAAATTCTAATCACTTTAAGAAGGTCAAAGCATAAAACTGCCGAAATGTGAATATGGCAACAAAGATGAGGATAACAGTCCAAAAAATGTAAATAATGTAAATCATTACATTCCCTTACACACAAATACCCTAATCAAAGATATAAATGCATCTCCTCCACCTCCCACTAAATATTTTAATGCAATATTCACTTGCAAAGAAAAAAAAAGTATTCTTATAATCCGAAAATACATTTCAGCTTTAAATAATCTACAAATATTTAATAAACTTTAAAAAAACAAATCAATCAATTTTTTTTTTTATAATTGTTTCACCCCAAGCAAAGCAGTACTGCCACTGGTGCACAGGGGTTACATACATAAAAGGAAAGTGAAGAGAAAAAGAACAAGTCAGAAAGGGTGTCAGAGAATGGATAACAGAAGTGAAAAGTGTTATGTGAGAGTACAATGAAAAGGAAGAATTAAAAGATACAGTGGGTTTTAGGGAAAGGATAAGAGAAGGACTGGAGTCACGGATTATAAGAGATGGCAATTGATGTTGCACTTAAACTTTTGGAGATTGTAGCTGTTATATATCTAAACAGAGTAAATATACGTGCTGTGGGCATAAAAATACGTATGGTTGCAAAACGGATTCCGACAACTCAACAATGAAGAATAAGAACAATTTTTTGATGCGAGAAATAGACACATAAAATATTTATTTCTCCTTTTTTTTTTAATATACGAAGGTAGTTATAACTTGGAGGAAGAAGGTAGGTCAAAAGGTTCATACAAGGGGATTATAGTAATATACACAAACAGAACGATTCACTTATTTTGAGTCTAAAGTCCAATTATGGGGCATCAAAAAGTCTGTTGATATTAAAGAAATGGTTTCCCCTTTAGTGGGTGAGGGAGGAAGACTGCTGAATTGTCATTTCTTTGCCTTTTTTATTTTTTCAGAGTGGCTCAAACGAGCAGTCCCTTTTGTCCCACGGGAGAGTTTGTGATTGGCTGTCAAATTGATTTGGTGGTCACACCTCAGTAATCAAATAGACAAAACAATGCATGGATCCCCCTGTGCAGTGATGCGTTTTGTCATTTTGAGTCTGGAACTCATGAAGATCACTTCCGTTTATCAAAGCAGGGTGCGATCTTACTTTGTTAGAGAATGGGAATACTGGTGTGAAAAGTGTTATGTGAGAGTACAATGAAAAGGAAGAAGTAAAAGATGCAGTGGGTTTTGGGGAAAGGATAAGAGAAGAACTGGAATCAAGGGGATAGGAGATGGTAATTGATGTTGCACTTAAACTCTTGGAGATTATGGCTGTCAGGGAAGCAAGGTTGGAAGTGCGAGAAAAAAGCTGATAGAGTAGAAGTTGAAAAATTAACATGTTGTCAATCACGTTTTTCTTTGATTAACAAACTGTTTTAAAAGTTCCAGAATATTAATGCCTTTTCTTTAAGATATCGGAAATAATATGAAGAATATTTTTGACATCTGAAAAATTGTCCTATAACATGATACTGGCATGAATAAACCATGAAGAATTACTGCAGAAATGGATAAAACATTCATATCCAAGCACATGGTTTTAAATTCATAATATACACTCCATATGTTGCCATTTTAAAAGTAAAACTATATATATATATATATATATATATATATATATATATATATATTTTTTTTTTTTTTTAAACATATACTGTTAAATATAAGTGACAATGAATGTCTATTATGTTTAATCATGAGCTGTTCTAAACGTCGTATTTTGGTTTTAATTTCAGTTGAAAATAAAGACAAAAATTCTCCAACATTTAGATAATTTTTTATTAATTTGTTTCTAAGCTTTCACATGAGCCATCTTCAGATAGGTTATTAAGACGGTAACACAATAACATCCACCATCACCGAATACATGATTCTGTTGTCATTTCTCGCTATCACGCGGTGTGACGTCATAGAACTGCATTGTAAATTTGCGACCTACGTTTGTTATTTTTGGTAACTATTGCCGTTGCCTAGCGGAGTTTTATGTCAACACAAAATAAAATCGTCGGTGATGGTGGATGTTATTGTGTTACCATCTTAATAACCTCTCTGAAGATGGCTCATGTGAGCCGAAAGCTTAGAACTAAATTAATAAAAAATTATCCAAATGTTGGAGAATTTTTGTCTTTATTTTCAACTGAAATTAAAGCAAAAATACGACATTTAGAAAGGTTCATGATTAAACATAATAGACATTCATTGTCACTTATATTTAACAGTATATGTTTAGAAAATTAATGCTGCCTTGATACACTATATATATATATATATATATATATATATATATATATATATAACCAGGTAAAGAGGTATATATATATACCAGGTATATATATATATATATATATATATATATATAACCAGGTAAAGAGAAACAATAGTTTTAGAATTCTGAGTTCTCCATTTAATTTTTTTTTAAAAGTGCTAAATACAATATATATCAAAGATAATAATATAATTATAATTAAATTTGTTGTTATTTATAATTGGAGTAGATAGATTAAACTATCGCCCGGTTCACACTCCACCCACGTCTATTGAACAGGTGAAGAGGCTCATCCCTTGTTCCCTGTTTAGGATGTGGTTTCCGGCTTTCTCTTTTCCAATCTTTTCACTTCTACGTAGCTCCCTGCGCTTCAGTGGTGTTACCACCTTGCTCAGGGTGATATGATTAAAAAAAAAAAATTAATTAATTAAATTTACATGGCAGCACAGAAATTTCTATGTTTCAAGATTTTGCCTCATCATTAGGCAATGTTGAACTATTGTTGTGAAAATGATTTACAGTTGAATGCATAAAACAATACACTTGTTATTTAAAGAATTGATATGGATGGGGAAACAGAAAAATTTTAGTTTGCACTTAATTTAACTAATCAGAATTAAGCTCAACCTTTAAAATTTGCAAATATATATACTCAGTTTCATATCCGAAACTTTAACAATGCATTTTCTGAAGAATCCATCAATTTATTTTTTTGATAAAATATTTTTATTGCTTCAAACATAGATACTCGTATTTGAAATCGACGTCCCATTTGTATTTTATACTGTGTGTATTATATCTATCTATGAACACTTAGCACACATTCACATACATGGACAGAGTTGTCTAGCAATGTCATGAACCACTCTTTGATTGAAAGTTGCCAAGTCAGATCCCATTTGCATTCTCATTTTGTCGTTTTATCATCCGTCATCAAAGGTCATCTCTAGGTTTGTTTAAAAGTAAAGTGATGAGTCATAATGAATAAAGCTCGAGTCATTCTCTCAGGTAAATGCGGATGAGGTGATGACCATTCAAACAAAATGTCAAAGCATGACAGGAAGCATCTGATTGTCCGATGCATAAATGGACATGAATTCAATATGCATTCAAACGACCAGTATTTGATAGCTGCAAGCATTTTTTGTGATTTTCCCCTCAAAGTAGAGAGACACCTATACCTTGAACACCTATTGAGATTAACCAGACCTCAAATGGTTTGGTTGATTTTGTTTAGTTGCATATTGATCTCTCTAAGATTCTTTATCAAAAGATGCTTTCCAAATGCTACATAAAGTACTAAGAAACTGAAAATTTCATAAGAAACAAAAATTTGAGTGCATTAAACTTTTGTGAAAAGATGCTTTCTAGAAGCTAAGTAAAGTAATAGAAAACAGGAGATGAAGATAAGACTTAAGGCAAGAGAAGTGTGGTTCAACAGATGAACTGAATGTATGAGTAATGAGAAAGATTTAAATAAAATTGAAACAAAAACACTTTCATTTAATGAGGAAAGAATACCTGGAAAATCTGACATTGACACATTAAAAGGATAAATGGCTGGCCGCTCATATTTGAGGATACTATTCTACTGGGGCAGTAAGCTAATCCTCATTGCAGATACCTGCTCAGGCACACTTGTGTTTGTTCAAAATCTATAGAGCCCACCCGTGGTTTATACTGCAATTGTGCTGAGTTGACCTTAGTTACAGCTTCTGAGACACAGTGCCTTATCTAGGATGAAGAATAGTCTGGACAAAACCAGGATAGTCAAACCCTGGGTCATGATGACTTGTGACTTTGCGCTAGAACAAATATCCATGCCCCCTCAAAGAGAACTTTCTACCCATATATATATGTATATGCAGGTTTCATTAAAAATGGCTGACAAGGTGTAATGGTTAAGTTTTTGTCATTTTTCATGTGATCTTATGATTTCCTTCTTTTAAGGACATAAATTAGATAAAAACTGTCCAAATGTTTCATTTATCCAAAGCAACTTTCGACTATACTTTTTGAAAATGAATGTAATTTTACATGTAACAGAATGTAAGTGGTGTTATGTATAATGTGAAATAGTGGTATGTGCTGTGTACCAAACACAGTATGTGTGCTGTGGTGCAGTGGATATCGGCTCAGAACGAGAAATTGGAGAGCTGAGTACAAATTCCAGTTGAATTCGTTGCATTCACTTACGCACAAACACCCATGGGAAAGGTATTAATCCATCTCTTCCCTCCAGTTATGGGTTAAATAGCAGGACAGATTGGGTTCTATAGCCTTGGCTGGCAACCAGTCTACCATAGAAAGCAATGGCAACCTATTGTGGGATAATCTTCTGCCCAGTCAGTCATGTCTCTTTCGAGACATGATCGCCCAAGCATGTATCACGTATAGTATTTAACTGACTGACAAAACACAGTAAGCATGTAAGTTATACATAACACAACTTTGTTGATAAGTTCAGACAATTACATCATTCTATGAAGGCCAAAACACCACCAACATACTCTTGTATGAGAAGGTCTTGCTAGGGAGCTCCTGTATGTTGATGATGCTGATCTTGTTACTCATTCTGCTGCTGACATGGAGTTTATCATGGCTTGTTTTGTTGGTGCATGTACTCGCTTTGATTTGACAATCAGACTAATGTGATGTATACATTTGCACTTGTATACATCTTGTAGAGCCTGACATTTTTGTTGGTAGGAAAAGGTTTGAAGTTGTCAAGCATTTTATCTACCTGGGCAGTTTCCTCTCAAATGATGGCTCTCTCGATGTTAAAACCAGGGAAAGGATCAGTAAAGCTTCAGGTTCTTTTGACAAGATAGAAGAAAGGGTTTGGTCTGATGGTGATCTCATTCTAAGTACCAAACTTTCTGTATATGAGACATGGGTTATCCATTCTTTTGTATGCCTCAGAGACTTGAACTCTGTATTGGTCACAAATCAAAATGCTTGAAAGATTTCCCCAACATTGTCTCAACCACATTCTTAGTATCAAATGGGAGAGTCACACCCCTGATGCTGCAGTCTTGTTCAATGTGAACACAGTAAGCATATTTTCAATGGTGATGAGAGATCGGATGTGTTGGGCTGGCCACTTGGTATAGATGAACAACTCCAGGCTCCCTAACAGCTATTCTATGGTTAAATGTCATCTGGGGAAAGACTTTAGTGTAGACCACAAAAAGGTTCAAGAACAATGTTAAGGAGAACCTGAAGCATATGGGGATTGCTGAAGATGGCTGGGAGGCATTAACTGCTGATCGTAAGTAATGAAGGGGTTTGATCTTTGGAGGTGCCAAGTTGTATGAGGTGAGCAGAGTTTCTCATGCTAAACTTAAGAGAATCGGCAAAAGGCATGAATTTTTGTCAGCTGATTGCGGCCCTGTTTGGAATTGTGAGGTGTGTGGTTAGCATTTGTTGTCTAGGGTAGGACTGGTGAATCATATGTAGTCTCATCAGACCACTGAATCCGGGATCATTCCTGTTGCTTCCTCTTGCTGATCCTACTCATGAATCCCCTATTTACTCATGTCCATCCTGCCCCAAAATTTGTAAGTCATCGGATAGACTCAAACAACACCTAAGGAAATCATAAGGATGACATTCCAGCTGCTTCCACCCCAAAGGATCACTTGGAATGCCACATCTGTCATAAACTATGCAGTTTACTTGCAGGTTTTAAGAACCATTTAAGATTGCACAACCAAGATGATTTGTGGTTGGTTGTTTTTGTTTTATGGCATATCAACCTCGGCAGGTCATTTATTGCCAACTAAATTTTATTTATTTATTGCTGGTAATACCTTTTTTTCTTTTCCACAATTTATTGTTGTTTTTATATAAGTTTTTTGTGTCCAGTAATACTTTTTTCTTTTTTTCGAGTATCAAGATTCATTCAAATTGGTTTTTAAGGGCAGGGTCCCCAAGTCCTACCCTGTTAGTTAACCCATAACTGGAGGGAAGGGACAGATTAATACCTTTCCCAAGGGTACCAGTGCTTAAGTGAATGCAGGGTATTCAACTGGAATTCAAACTCGACTCACCGATTTCTCTTTCCGAGCCGATATCCACTGCACCACAAGGCACATTCATCACTAAATGCTTACAGCACCTGGTATTCCCAAGTGGTCACCCATTTAAGTACTGACCATGCTCAATGTTGCTTAACTTTGTTTATTCAACGTGATATGACTGTAAGCCCACACATCCGTCAATTGGAGTAGATAGACTGAACTATCGCCCGGTTCACACTCCACCCACATCTATTGAACAGGTGTAGAGGCTCATCCCTTGTTCCCTGCTTAGGATGCGGTTTCCGGTTTTCTCTTTTCCAATCTTCTCACTTTCTATTTTGTTTACTTTTGTTTAATTGGAGTAGATAGACTGAACTATTGCCCGGTTCACACTCCACTCACATCTATTGAACAGGTGTAGAGGCTCATCCCTTGTTCCCTGCTTAGGACGTGGTTTCTGGCTTTCTCTTTTCCAATTTTTTCACTCTTACGTAGCTCCCTGCACACCAGTGGCCTTACCGCCTTGCTTGGGGTGATGTGATTTAAAAAAATAAAAATTAAAAAAAAATAAACACTTACAGCACCTGGTATTCCCAAGTGGTCACCCATCTCAGTGCTGACCAGGATCAATGTTGCTTAACTTCAGTGATCCATAAGCCGCAACCAAGATAAGCAGATGGAGGAAAGGAATGAGTGAATGACACTCTGACAAATCATCATTTATAAAAGGTCCTGCAACGTTATAAAACATTATTTTTCATAAAAAAATCAGCAAGAACTTAGAACCTTCAAAAAGTTCTTGCTGATTTTTTATGAAAAATAATGTTTTCTTTATAAAAATTAGTAAGTATTGTTCATTGCTAGCCACTACTTTTCCCCGTCTTTCTGACAACATTTGAATTGTATGTTGCGAAAATGACATGCCTTTAGAGGCTAACCACAAATCAACCCAATCTTTTGGCATTTTCCTCAGCCAGGTCATGTGTCATCAATTAGAACAGGTGTAATTTGACACGACAATGTCTGGAGAATATGGCAGGTTGGGTAGGACTCCCCATTGAAGTGTTTCCAGGTAGGTTTTCACCAACATGTGGCCTACCATTGGCATGTTGCAAAATCCATTTGTCATGTCTCTGTTCATACTATTTTTTTCTTCAGTGCTTGACTCAAATGCATCAATTGTACTCAATAGTGATCTTCTGTAATGGTTTTGGTCAGTTTGAGCAGGTCATAATAAACTACACTCAGCTGATCCCACCAAATGCAGAGTAGAAGCTTCTATCCATGGATATTTAGCTTTGGCATTGATGTTAACCGATGTCCAGGCTTACCCCACAATCTTGCATGCTTACGGTTATCGTAGTGTATCTACTTTTCATTACTGGTCACAATACGACACAAAAAAACTTTCCTTTTCTGTTGTTGATGCAGCAGTTCAGACATGACAAGACACTGTTTGAATTCTCTCGGCTTTAACTCATATGGCACCCAATGTCCTTTCTTTTGAATCATTCCTGATGCTTTCAAACATTTTGAAACCATTGTGTGATCAAGTCTTAATGATTTTGCGAGTTCAGTTTGCACCTGACATGACTCTACATAATGTCTCTAATTCCTCGTCTTCAAAATTTTTGGGGTGCCAGAGCAGTCTTTATTTTCAACATCAAAAGAAATTATTTTTGAAGCCTATAAACCAATCTCTGTATGTTTTTTTCAAATGAGCATGGTTGCGATAAGTTTTAACAAGCATTCTTATCGCATGGTTGCGATAAGTTTTAACAAGCATTCTTGAGTTACTGATTTTTTAAAATAAAATAGTGTAGTAAAATTCTCTGCAAAGACACTTCCTTTGGTATGAAATCCGAAATGTTTAAAGCTATGAAGAACAAAGTTACACTTTGGCAAAATGACATACATTGTGTTTCAAGCTTGCTTATAGTACTTCCTTATAAATGTGTTACCATCTGAAACTATATGCCCGCAGTTCTGGGAACACCATCTGTTGAAAAACAGCAAGAATATATTCAAGGTCCTAATATATACACACATATATATATATATATATATTTTTTTTTTAATCATATCACCCCGGGCAAGGTGATAAGGCCACTGGTGTGCAGGGGGCTACGTAAGAGTGAAAAGATTGGAAAAGAGAAAGCGGGAAACCACATCCTAAACAGGGAACAAGGGATGAGCCTCTACACCTGTTCAATAGACGTGGGTGGAGTGTGAACCGGGCGATAGTTCAGTCTATCTACTCCAATTGTAAAAAAAAAAAAAAAAAAAAAAAAAGGAAAAGCGAAAAGATTGGAAGAGAGAAAGCCGGAAACCACATCCTAAACAGGGAATAAGGGATGAGCCTCTATAAGATACTTTTAAGACCGGATGGTTCAATCCCAGGTCTACATTTCTACATTTAAAATAGAAAATTAAAAAATTGTACAAAATTGGCTAGCCAAATGTAGAAATTGAAATTAAAATCTGGAAAAGACCCAGACATAATGTGGAGTATAGTGAAAACTGCTAAACATTAAAATGGTGGCAAAATATATAGACTGTGTCAGGAAAAAAGTTAGCTATTATGTTATTCCCAAACAAAAATGAATTACTGAATGAAAGAACAAAAATTATGACTAAGTGTAACCATACCATAAAATACCTATTAGGGTCATACAACCATGGATGAAAATGTTATAATTTCTTCAAATTTTGAAAATTGCGTTTCCAACAAAATCCGTTACGTGAGTGTTCGAAAAAAATCTCCATAATCTGAGCATTCTTAAAAAATGGTAAAATCAGTTATTGCAAATCACCTGAAGATACCATCTGGTAGAAACCTAGGTTGTATAAGATCTCATTTACAAATGAACACAAATATATATATATATATATATATATATATATATATATCGTTGAGTCATGATAATGTTAAATGCCAAGATTTTTGCTTTTTTCGATATTTTGATTGATAAAAGTTATTTTTTTGGTAAACAAGTTTTTTCATCATAAAGTGTTCAATATCAGGGTGGAGATAAACCATTGATAGTTTTAGCACAAAGAATTTGTCACTTTAACTAAGCAGGTTCAGGCTGACTTTGAAGTTTCGTGAGAACACCATTATGATACTTTCATTCATTAGGGCTGCTCTCCAGGAAACTGGGACTCAACAGCAAGAAACCCAACCTTGATGAATGAAGGCATATGAAGAAGACACATATACACAAATATATATACACACACATGCACGTGTGTGTGTGTGTGATTCCAGTAGTTAGAACATTGACTTTCTGACCATGAGGTCCTGGTTTGAATCTCACTGGGAAGGTAACCTTTCTATGTTACGGGCTTAGGGTGGCAATTCGAACATGTGCCACCTTGCCTGAAAAACATATCATCAGTTGATTCAAGCTTTTTGAGTCAATTTTGGGTAGATGGATCTGTTCGAAGACTGTCAATAGGGAAGTCACAAATCATCTTGACCCTCTTTTTTGTGCCTACTGGTCATGTTCAAACTGTTTATCCTTGTAAATGATCCTCTCCCACCCACAAACTGTAACTAAGGTTCACTCAGTATAGTGTTAAAAAACGCAAATGTGCCTGAGTAGGTCTCTGCATCAGGCATAAGATAACTGCTTCAACAAGTTTCATCATTTTTGATCACACTTGCTTTTCTGGGTTCAAAGAATTTCAGCTCTCGTTTTCTAGTTCTAAGTAGATGTGTTCTTTCTGTCATTTATTCTTTTTTAGACTTCCTTGTTGCTTACTATCTCTGTTGATGTAAGTTTCAGTATCTTTATGTAGAATCATATTTTTGAGAACACTAAAAAATATTGCTGGCTATATATATATATATATATATATATATATATTCTAAACATATGCTGTTAAATATAAGAGACAATGAATGTCTATTATGTTTAATCATGAGCCGTTCTAAACGTTGTATTTTTGCTTTAATTTCAGTTGAATATAAAAACAAAAATTCTCCAACATTTGAATAATTATTTATTGATTTTCTTCTAAGCTTCGGCTCACATGAGCCATCTTCAGAGAGGTTGTTTAGACTGAAATATTATAACATCCACCATCACCGATGATTTTATTTTGTGTTGACATAAAACTCCGCTTGGCAACAGCAATAGTTACCAAAAATAATAAACGCAGTTCTTAAATTTGCGATGCAGTTTTATGATGTTACAATGCGTGAGAGCTTGAAATGACAACAAAACCAAGTAGTCAAATGCAATGTAATGTGTTATTT
Source organism: Ascarosepion bandense (assembly GCA_037127315.1). Taxonomy (NCBI): domain Eukaryota; kingdom Metazoa; phylum Mollusca; class Cephalopoda; order Sepiida; family Sepiidae; genus Ascarosepion; species Ascarosepion bandense. Next base: position 240,373 of record JBBBDQ010030069.1, read on the forward strand.
CCGGATTTAAAGTTGATTTTATTGAGTGTTGGTTGTTTATTTTATTGTTTTATTGTCTTTATTTTCAACTGAAATTAAAGCAAAAATACGACGTTTAGAACAACTCATGATTAAACATAATAGACATTCATTGTCTCTTATATTTAACAGCATATGTTTAGAAAATTACTTGCTGCCTTGATACACTAAATATTTATATATATATATCCACAAACATTCTTAAATGCCTATAATAGATAACAGAAGTGAATGGTTATCTCAATGGCTTTCCATATTTAATACTTCTCATCCCAACTCTTGCGTAGTCAAGCTATACTGCAATTTTCGCTTTCAGTATACATGCACGTGTTTGCTGTTGCTTTGAAAATCTTTCGTGCAAACAAAATAGATGACTACGACTATTGTTCATCTGCGAACTGTTTAATACACTTAATATGATTGTCATCTTTGACAGCTCAGAAAGGATTAAAAAAACGTGTATCAATAGTGTGATTTTCTTTCTTTTTTCAATGATAATGCTATTAAGCTTATCAGACAATATGAAAAGAATTTACATAAAATAGACAAAACTTGTCTATATTATTTAATGAAACATGCATCAATATATATATATATATTTTATTCCGTGACTCAATAGAGACATAGAGGCACCACATGTACTGCAGCTGCAGTAAAATTGTTTTTTCTTTTTGGCACAACAACATTTTTGAGTCCAACTCTTGCCAGGCTGGTTTGAATTCAGTGTTTTCTTCTTCCTAGATATTAACTTCATTCTTCTGTAAAAATGGTTAGTTCCTCATTAGTTAAGTTCTAGATATGATATATGCTCGCGTAATTATGTCTTGAAAGACACATAACTGACTGGGCAGAATATTTTCCCACAGTAGATTACCATGTCTTTATGTAGTAAACTGGTTGCCGATCAAGGCTATAGTATGCAGTCTATCCTGCTATTTACCCATAGCTGGTAGTGGGAGAAGAGATAGATTCATACCTTTCTCAAAGGTATTCAACTGGAATTCAAACTCTGATCTCCAACAATTCCTTAATCTGAGCCACTATTCATTGCTCCACCATGCTGCTACTCATATATATATATATATATATATATATATATATATATAAAAACTTATTTATAAATGGAACTTTGTCTGTGTGTGTGTGTGTGTCCATTACCTATAGACTCCAAAACAGTTGAACCGATTTTCTTGAAAATTTACATAGTTGTACTAAAAGCATCTGAGAGTGTTTTTAGCTAGGTTTTGTGTTGAGGTACTCTTGATAAATATCAAAAATTTATAATCGAAAAAATTGGGTAATAGAAGGAGTGGTCCGATTTTAATCAAATTTGACACACTCATAGACAAAGACATCAGGAACAATATTCAGAAATTTCAAGGTTGCAGTTTTTACAATAGTTCAGAAAATCAATAATATATATATATATATATATATATATATATATAAAAGGCAAGATGTTTGTGTGTGTGTCTGTTTATCTGCCTGTCCATCTGCATTTTTTCCAGCCCTTTTATTTTTGTTTTGGCTTTGGGTTTGGGTTTGGCTCTAAGTAGGTATAATTGTAGTTCTTAGTCTCAGCCATGATACTATTTACTCAGAGGACTTATTTAGCCTTCAAAATTCAGTTTACAATGAAAAAGCTTATTTGATATCGATACCAGGAAATCAAAATTTGACTTACATCCATTCATTTTTCTTCCAGTCCACGGTTTCGCTTTAACTGGAAGTAACTGTTGCTTTTTAGTCTTTCATGCCAACATCTAAAGTGTCTGAGCTCCAGGACCATGGATTAGTTTTAAAGCTTTCATTACACACGAACAACGCTGGGCTATACTGCTAGTATATATATATATATATATGTGTGTGTTAATGGATGCCTAATTAGCCAGTCAGTGATCTCTAGACAGACATTTTAGCTGAGATAAGTTCTAAAACTAATGAGATCTCAGCAATGGATCTGAACAAAACAAACTTCTCATTTATAATGACCATCATCACTTTCCTTTCTCTGCATTTAGGGTATCGGGTTCCCGTGGCAACCAATCAGTTTCCCTACTTAATCTGTTAAAAGCTTTTGGAATAAAATCTCTGAGTATGGAAAAACAGACGCTGGAAAAAGAAACAAAAAGAAAACGTGAAAATGGCTGAGCTGAAGGGAAAATTCCAGCTCAAGTGGATTTCAAATTTAAACAAAAATAAAATAAAAATATCAAGGGATTAAAATTTTTGATTTTTAAACATATTTGGTTGGAGGAGTATTATTAAAAAATATGCATATAAATTATACTTATATGTACATGAAGTAAAATTATATATATCTCATACATATGTGTTGTTTTTTTTCTATTTTCAAACATGTTTGGTTGGAGAAGTAATATTAAAAAATATGTATAAATTTTTACTCTTCTGAAAGGAATTGAGTTCTTTCGGTGACTGGCGTGTGTATACACTGCTTATATACAACACATTAAAATTTCCCTTCTCTGATTCCATGTGCCTATGGCTTAGGGGTAGTGACTTTGACTGATACCAAATCAGTCGAGTTTTGATCCCTGCCAGAAGCAAGTGGATGTGTCCAGCCACACTGATGAGCTGTGATACAGCAAAACAGTCTTGTATGTGAATGACTAATATATATATATATATATATATATATATATATATATGAATGGGAAAATTGACAAATTCAGAGAAAACTTTTATATAAAAAGCAGCGGCAAGCTATTCAGCAACACACACATGTATATATATATATATATATATACAAGAAAACTTTTATATAAAAATAAAAAAGCGGAAGCTATTCAGCAACACACACATGTATATATATATATATATATATATACATACATGTGTGTGTTGCTGAATAGCTTGCCGCTGCTTTTTATTTTCAACACATGTGTATATATATATATATATATATATATATATATATATACATACATGTGTGTGTTGCTGAATAGCTTGCCGCTGCTTTTTATATAAAAGTTTTCTCTGAATTTGTCAATTTTCCCATTCATACATCCCTCTTTTTTAAAATCTTTATTAAACAATATCTTTTTTTTTTAAATCAGTATCACCTCATGCAAAGCAGTAAACCACTAAAACGCAAAGAGTGACATGTTGTGGAAGAATTAGAAATGAAAACAATAATGAGCAGAAGGAGAAAAGAGTAATCAGTAGGGCAGCCAATAGTGGTTGATATTGCAGTTAGATTTTTACAGATTAAAGGTGGTTGGAAAGCATGCAGCTGGAAGGGAGTTCCATAAGCAAGACATGCAAGAAAAGAAACTATTAGCATATGGTTTCATCTAGTCAGCTTAAAAGTAAACAGATGAGATCTCAATGCCAGTCTAGTACTGTGCTTAAATTTATAAAGTCTAGGTACCATAGTGAAGAGCTCATCTGAACAATTAAATGCTTAGCTTAATTTATAATTTAAATTATATAAATGAATGTAGAAAAAATAAGGGTGTTCTACAATCAAGACATGCAAGAAAAGAGACTATTAGCATAGAAGCTATGGTTACATCTAGCCAGCTCAAATTGAGATCTTGATGCTAGTCTAGGACTGTGCTTAAATTCATAAAGTCTAGGTACCATAGTGAAGAGCTCATCCAAACAATTACCATGAAAGTATTTATAGAAAAGGTAAAGAGATGCAACCTTATGGTGTTGGGAAAAGCCTCGTCTATTGAACAGGTGAAGAGGCTTATCCTTTGTTCCCTGTTTAGGATGTGGTTTCCGGCTTTCTCTCTTCCAACCTTTTCATTCTTTTCTTTTTTTTAATCTTTTTCAATTAGATTAGATAGACTAAACTATTGCCAGGTTCACACTCCACCCTCGTCTACTGAACAGGTGAAGAAGCTTATCCCTTGTTCCCTGTTTAGGATGTGGTTTCCGGCTTTCTCTCTTCCAACCTTTTCATTCTTTTCTTTTTTTTAATCTTTTTCAATTAGATTAGATAGACTAAACTATCACCCGGTTCACACTCCACCCACGTCTATTGAACAGGTGAAGAAGCTTATCCCTTGTTCCCTGTTTAGGATGTGGTTTCCGGCTTTCTCTCTTCCAACCTTTTCACTCTTTTCTTTTTTTTAATCTTTTTCAATTAGATTAGATAGACTAAACTATCACCCGGTTCACACTCCACCCTCGTCTACTGAACAGGTGAAGAAGCTTATCCCTTGTTCCCTGTTTAGGATGTGGTTTCCGGCTTTCTCTCTTCCAACCTTTTCATTCTTTTCTTTTTTTTAATCTTTTTCAATTAGATTAGATAGACTAAACTATCACCCGGTTCACACTCCACCCACGTCTATTGAACAGGTGAAGAAGCTTATCCCTTGTTCCCTGTTTAGGATGTGGTTTCCGGCTTTCTCTCTTCCAACCTTTTCACTCTTTTCTTTTTTTTAATCTTTTTCAATTAGATTAGATAGACTAAACTATTGCCCGGTTTAAACTCCACCCTTGTCTATTGAACAGGTGAAGAGGCTTATCCCTTGTTCCCTGTTTAGGATGTGGTTTCTGGCATTCTCTTTCTCAATCTTTTCACTCTTACGTAGCCCCCTGCACATCAGTGGCGTTACTGCCTTGCTCGGGGTGATATGATTAAAAAAAAAAAAAAAAGGGACTGATGCTGGGCCACCAGATCAGGACCAACTGATTTTTCTTTTGATCTTAAAAATGAGCTCAGGGTAAACAGCAGGGGGGTGGTCAGACTATATGTGGTAACCATATTCTATGCATAGGGAAAATTGTTTATAGATATGTGAGATCAATTCTGGATAGAATATTTGCCTAGCATGTCACAGTAAATCAATTTTCTTAGCAATGGATTCAGTGTATTCTTTCCCCTTTATGACAGCTGAGACTGTTAGTATGAGAAGGCACGACAGGTCACTTTACCGGAAATTAGCATCAGCCATGTCGATGGAAGTCATAGAGCAGTCTCCGAGATGATTGACAGAGAAAAGTTCAGTTTTAGCAGTGTTAGATTTAACAACCAATCTTTTAATGATGGACTAAGGGTTGTTTCGGTATTGGATACCATTTCGATCTTGTCAGAGTAATCAGCCCTACTATCAAGGCAGGAGTAAATGGTTATGTCATCAGTGTAGATGCCAGGATGAGAGATAATGTCATTGGAAAGGTCATTAATGAAAATTAAAAAAGAGTAGAACCAAAGATGAAGCTCTTGTGAAAGTACGAAAGGATCTAGACAAGTAACTGTTCAGGATAACTTTCATAATTTTGCGTCTTTTCTTTTGCATGTTCACATAAAAAAAATATTTTGGCAAAATTTGATTAATTTTTTTTCTTCCCCTTTACAATACCATGGTACATTGATAACCATATGAGTCACAAAGTTCTGAATGACGTACCCTCTTACAATCACAACCATTTTTTGATCAATGTACAAAACTGTCTTCCAATCTGAAAGAAGAAAATTCTTTGTCAAATCCCGATAGTGCTACAAAATCACATGATGTCAACAGATTCTTTTTTTATGTAATTTGTATATTTTTAACAACATGAAACTAAAAATACTAAAGGACATGTTATCGGGCTTCTCGATAAGGTTCAGAGGAGGGTCTGTAATGTGATAGATACCGACTTGGCAGACCGCCTGCAGTCTCTCTCCCACCGGCGCGACGTGGCTTCCCTGTGTCTCTTCTATAAATACTTTCACGGCTTCTGCTCCGATGAACTTAGATCACTGGTGCCCCCTAAATACGAATTTGCACGAGATACTAGATTAGCAACTAGATCCCACCCTTTTACAGTGAAACCGATAAAATGCAGCCGTAACTTCTACTCCAACAGTTTCTTTCCTCGCACTTCCCGACTGTGGAATTCTCTTCCAAACGATTGCTTCCCCGACGGCTACAATCTCCAGGAGTTTAAATGTAAGGTCAATACACACCTCCTAACACACTAACCTGCTCCCATTCTATCAAGCACTCTTCCCATCTGCCCGACCCTCATCCTCGCTATCCTTACTCATCTGTCACCTTTCTCCTGACATTCCCTATGTCTATCCACTCCTTCTCTTTACCTTCCCCTATGTAGCCCCATGCGCAATAGTGGCAGTGGAATGCCTTGCTTGGGGTGAGATGATTAAAAAAAAAAAAAAAAAAATATGCCCTTTTATCTGTCAGGTAACTATTATGGAAACCGTTAATGTTAATCCTTAAAAGAATTGAACTCTTCATCCTTGGCTAACAAATTTTGTTGAGATACCCTCTCCTATCTGTTAATCACAGATTAAACAGATTTTATATATATTACATTTAAAAAAATTTTCAATGAATTAAATTTACATCATTGGCGAATAATAAATTTCAAATCACCTTACATGGGGAATAGCCTATTTATTATCATCGGTTATATGTGTAATATATATACTGGCTCTGTAAATCAATAATTTTAGTTATATTGATCCTTTTATTTCTCTTTTTAATCTTATTTTTGTTCTCATTTTGGAATATGGACTGTTGCTGAGGATACATGAGATCTCTCTTAGGGATTTAATGTTGAAATGTTCATTTTTGAATTTGTTAGCCAAGGATGAAGAGTTCAATTCTTTTAAGGATTAACATTAACGGTTTCCATAATAGTTACCTGAGAGATAGAGAGGTAGTTTTTCCTATATATATATATATATATATATAGGAAAAACTGCTAAAAAGTGGTAAGTTTAAAAATGTTTTTTTTGACAGTATTTATTTATTTCTATTATTTCTATTACAGTCAAAAAATACATTTTTAAACTTACCACTTTTTAGCAGTTTTCCTACACATATTAAGACAGTATATGTGGATCATCACTATGTTATATATATATATATATATATATATATATATATGGTTTTTAGACTCCGATTACTTTTTACCCAGGATTGAAACCCGACCGAAATATATATATATATATATGGTTTTTAGTCTCCGATTACTTTTTACCCAGGATTGAAACCCGACCGAATTGGCGTCAGTTGGCGATTCTACCTCTGGGCTATGGGTGCTTGGTAGAAGAAAGCAGACTTTTTAGCATATACATTATCATCATATATGCCCAAAAGCCAGAGTGCTCAAATTCATTACGGAATGAGCGATGCGTACATGCCAGAGTAGCTACTGTTTTTCAAATACTTTGGATCTGTAAATAAATAATTTTAGTTATATTGATCCCTCTGACTGGCTCATTTTAATATTTAATAATAATAGGTTCTCCTTTAAAATTTCATAATCAAGCAGCTTCCTTTGGGATTTAAATATGTATGTGTGTATGTATATATATATATATATATATATATATATATATATATATATATATATATGGTTTTTAGACTCCGATTGCTTTTTTTACCCAGGATTGAAACCTGACCAAATTGTGATAGCTTTCAAAATATTTGAAGGCTGTCACAATGCATTCAGTATAATAAAGGCAGGTAAAGATGGTATCAGGTATTACCTATTTATTATTCATTAATATTTCGAGATCAGAATCTCATCTTCAGAATGATAGGAGAGTTTGATTTCATGTCTGCTGTCGAACCATACCTTTAAACGAATATATATATATATATATATATATATATATATATATATATATATATATATAAAATGAATTGACATGTCTTTTAAAGAACTGTGTTCCAGATAAAACCAAATTCATGATCAATTATATTGGATATATCATTACATGCTTATCAGGAAGACTCATGTTACATAATCCAAAACATAGCTCAATTAGGACTCATTTAAACACGCAAGGAACCCTACCAAACTCCATACTTAACATACTTGTAGAAAAGACAACTATACAGCCGCATCCACATCTAAAAAATTATGAAAGCATTAATGATAATAAAAAGGAAAAAGTCAACACTCAATAACATCAATGTTGAGCATGGCCACAACGTTCTCTGTTTAGACAATAAAAAAATCCTTCCCATCACTATAGATACACAGCTAAAAAAAATCCTTGAACATGGCTAATAGCATAGTCAGAAGTGCTCATATATATGGAACATTTGTAGATTTTTTTGTACATTTTATATCCAGAAAAGTAAATACTTGTACTAATACAAGAAAAATTGAATAAAAAGCTTAATCACAGTATAAAAGGCTCAATATGCAGCTTGTATAAAAGAGGGATCACTAACCAAATACACAATATATATATATATATATATATATATATATACAAAAAATCCAGAAAATAATCACACACAGACACTCACGTGTCCATATTGAGAATAGACATTTGTAATATGTGCGTTGTGGTACAGTGGATGTCAGCTCAGAACGAGAAGCCGAGGAGCCGAGTTCGAATTCCAGTTGAATCCATTGTATTCACTTACGCGCAAATACCCTTGGGAAAGGTATTAATCCATCTCTTCCTTCCAGTTATGGGTTAAATAGCAGGACAGATTGGGTTCTATAGCCTTGGTCGGCAACCAGTCTACCGCAGAAAGCAATGGCAACCTACTGTAGGATAATCTTCTGCCCAGTCAGTCATGTCTCTTTTGAGACATGACCGCCCAAGCATGTATCACATATGGCACTTAACTGACTGAGTGGTAATCTACAAAAACAATTCCAACACCTCCTTGAAACATCAAACTGCCCTGTCTAAATACTAATGGGATATAAAGTATGGAGGATTTACCCCACTGGTCAAATGGAGGATAATAAAATATGCTAACACTCCCAACAACTTCAGGGAGAGGTGTAATTTATGCCTGGAGGATAAATTGATTATTATCAATAAAATAATCCAAAGGAACTCCTTAATCAATGTAGCAAATTGATATTTAAATGCAGGCATAAGAATAAATATAAAATAATTTAGCTAAATCAAAGTTATAATTTAAATTATTTTAATTTAAAAAGATGGTTTCTTTTAGGGAAAAATCTAGGATTTACCGTTGAAAATGTTTTACTCCAAAATATTTTTATAATTATTATGTTTATAGTTATATTATATTATTGTATTGATTTTATATTTTAGATTGTAATATTGTATGTATATGTGTATATGAATGTGTACACATGTATGTGTGTGTGTGTAGGTGTGTATATATATATATATATATATATATATATATATATATATATATATAAGCATGCTATGTAGATATAGAAGAATCCAAAAGAGTATCCTGTATATAAAGTGGTAGGATAACTCTCTAAGAGAGCTCTAAATATATATATATATATATATATATATATATATATATATATATATATATACATATAGAGCAGATATAAGAAAAAATTAAGACAGACGTGTTATTTCATGGTAAATTGGAAGTATAGGCCTATTTCAGGCAAACAATCATCAGGTACTGTCTTTATTGTATAGAAGATTTTACATGAATAACTGATGATGGTTCACCTAAAATAGGCCAAAACTTCAGATTTACCATGAAATAACATGTCTGCTTTAATTTTTTCTCATATATATATATGCTTATATAAGTGTTTGCATGTGTGGTGTATGTATGTATGTATGTATGTGTGTGTATATATATGTATTTCTATTAATGAAAAAATATATATGGGATATGTATAGATTTGTTTTTTGATGTATTTTTTATGTATGCGTGTATATGAATATATGTGTGTATTTATGTATGTGTACGTATGTATGTTTTTTTAAATAATAATATTATTGGTGTTAAAATGTTTTATATTTTTTAGTTTTTTATAATTTTTTATTTTTATTTTTATATGTATATTTTTATTATTATTATTTTTATAATTTTGTTTTTTTACTATTATTTAGAATCTTTTTTCTTTTTTTGAATAATAATATTATTATTTTGTTATTAGTGTTAAATTTTATATATATATATTTATTATTATTATTATATTATTATTAATATTATTTAAGATCGTTTTCCTTTTTTAATAATATTATTATAAGTGTTAAAATTTTTATATATATATATATATATATATATATATATTTATTATTATTATTATTATTTATTACTATTATCTAAGATTTTTTTAAAGATTGTATTTTAAAATGTTATTTATCATCTTTTTAAATAAGTTTTAATTATTTTAACTATATTTATAATATAATACTACTAGTGGATCATATTTTAATTTGTATTAAAAGGCATGATTTACAATTTATTTTTTACCGTAAATATATCCCATTATATTTAAAACTAAATTTTAATGTTAAATTTCCATGTCATGTTTTTCTCCTTCCCTTTCTTTTCTTTTCTTTTCTTTTCTCCATTTATCAATTGTCTATATTTTTCTTTTTCTTTCTTTCTTTGGGTTTTTTTTTGAATGAGCGAGGAATTTTTTTTGTAGATTACCGTTACAAATGTCTATTCTCGATATGGACACATGAGTGCCTGTGTGTAATTATTTTCTAGATTATTTTGAATATTAACTGTTGTATCATTTGAGTTTGACAAGCAGCAAGATGAGTCTGCGAAATACGTATTACCCATGAAATTGTAGAATATCTAAAATTTTTCTAAATTATATTACTCTGTTGAATTAAATAAATAAATTTAACATTGAGTTCTTTTGAGTTTGTGTCTATTGGAATTTACTGACTTATATACCAAGTATTCTACATTATATATATATATATATATATATATATATATATATATATAATTATGGTATGCTAAAGTATATTATAGTTAAGAAAAGTAATTAAGTATTGTGTGGGTCATTTATTTTAGTTAAATAATTTTAAGTTTTTAAATTATATTAGAGCATAAGTTATAAATGAAACATTGTAATTTTTTAAATTTTAAAAGAGAATTGTTTAAGTGGGTAGACAATAATTTTTAACAGCATATATATATATATATATATATATATATATATATGCTGTTAAAAATTATTGTTTAAGTGGGTAGACAATAATTTTTAACAGCATATATATATATATGCTGTTAAAAATTATTGTGTACCCACTTAAACAATTCTCTTTTAAAATTAAACAATTCTCTTTTAAAATTTAAAAAATTACAATGTTTCATTTATAACTTATGCTCTAATATAATTTAAAAACTTAAAATTATTTAACTAAAATAAATGACCCACACAATACTTAATTACTTTTCTTAACTATAATATACTTTAGCATACCATAATTATTCAATCCTAATTCTAACTAAAATATTCCAGCCGCTCTACTCATGAAGTAGTACTAGAAAAAAAAAATCCAACCTGCAGTTTTGATTGTAAAGTGCTCGATATTGAGGTGGAAATAGCACATTAGTAGTTGTAGTGCAAAGAATTTGTCACTTTAATGGAGCAGGTTTATATCAGTTTCAAAGTTTTGTGAGGACAAGCAATAAAACCATTCCAATGAGTGATGGCATCATAATGGTGTCCTCACAAAACTTAGAAGTCAGCATGACGACCAATTCTACTCCTTCAGCTTCTTTTCTTGCACTTTCCACCTGTGGAACTCACTTCCTTATTCTTGCTTTCCTGATGGCTACAACCTTCAGGAATTTAAATGCAAGCTCAATACTCATCTCTTAACTACTTGACCCTAGTTCTTTCCACACTGCCCTGTATATCCGTTCCTTTCTCTCCATCTTTGCAACTGTCATTACACCTGTATTCCCATCCTTCTCTTGCTCTTTTCTAGCTGGTTCGTCCTTCTCTTCACTATCCTCTAATCTTTTTCTCTTATGTAGCCCCCTGCACATCAGTGGCATCACCGCATTGCTCGGGATGATATGATTAAAAAAAAAATTGAACCAGCTCAATTAAAGTGACAAATTCTTTGCACTAAAACTATATTCCCCGTTTTACTGTGAAACCCATAAAATGTAAACACAAATCCTACTCCATCAGCTTCTTTTCTCACACTTCTCACCTGTGGAATTCCCTTCCGTGTACTTGCTTTCTCGACAGCTACAATCTCCAAGAATTTAAATGTAAAGTCAATAGTCATCTCCTATCTAACTGACTTGCATCCTATCTCTCATGCTCTTTCTTCCATCCACTCCACTCTCATCAGTATTCTCATCCTTCTCTTACTTACTTTCTGACACCCTCTATAACCTGTCACTCTTTCTCATAACTTTCCGCCTATGTAACCCCCTAAAAAACAGTATTAGTAAAATGCTTTGCTTGGGGCAATATGATTATAAAATATACATATATATATTAGTTTTTGGTCATAATTAAATTAGACCAATACTGAGTTGTATTTAAAAGTGTTCAATACATTTATATTGTAGAACTTTTTAATATTTTTCATTTGAAAATGACTTATTTCAGCAATCTAGATATCAAAAGGCTGAAACTAAAGACTGCAGAAATAACTCATTTCCAAATGAAGTGTATATATATATATATATATATATATATATATATATATATATATATGACTAGATATCCAAAAATAATGCCAACTAATATAAACCGTCTCGTAACCCGGCAAGGACTATCTCGTGGGTTAAATATAGAGGTAGAAAAAAGAAACAAACAGCGCACAAGAACAATACGTCTAGTGCTTGTTTGAAAGAAAAAAACCCAAGATGAAACCTTAACAGCAAAGTGCTCGATATGAAAGTATGAAAGTAGAGCAGAATACAATACAAAAATCTAGATTTGGGCCACCACCCTGAAGAACCGTTCGTGTAAAAACCGCGGTAGGTGGTGGCTCAATTCTAGATTTTTGTGTTGTGTGTGTATATATATATATATATATATAGTGTTAAATTGTAACTGTGTTTAGTGCCAAAATTGTCATTACTTTTCAGTGTTTAGTGCCAAAATTGCCATTTTTTTTCAGTAGTTTATGTGCAAATGCCCTTGGGAAAGGTATTAATCAGTCTATTCCCTCCAGTTATGGGTTAAATAATAGGACAGATTGGGTTCTGTAGACTTGTTTGCCAACCAGCAATGGCAACCTACTGTGGGATAATATTCTGCCCAGTCAGTCATGTCTCTTTCGAGACATGATCGCCCAAGCGTGTATAACGTATGGTGCTTAACTGACTGACTGGTGGAAAGGCATTTCAGGCAAGCAGACTTTTTTGTTATCAAGTGCTCGATATGAACGTAAGGATAGAGCATTAATAAAATTAATATGGAGAAATTTGTCACTAAGCTAAGCAGTGTCATTTCAGTCATGCCAACTTTTCAGGGTCATTTAATTTTCCTCTCATCCATGTATGCATACTCAATATATGAATGAGAAAAAACAAAATGACCACAAAGACTGAAAACATGACAATAATTCCCTCAGAAGTCTTTGAAGTTGACATGACTGAAATAACACTGCTCAACTAAGTGACAAACTTCTCTGCATTATATATATATATATATATATATATATATATATACATAAGAAAAAAAGTGCGAGAAGCCATGAACGTTTTGTTTAAAGTGTAGATTTATTGTTGTTATCATTAATAATATTACTTGTTTTTTGTATGATATATTAAGCGTCCATAATGGTATTTGTTTTGCTACACATGTTTCGAGTCTAAAGTTGATTCTCTTCAAGCGAATATACTTGTGACTTTACATATCAAGATCTGTTTGTTTTCTAACCCAAACACCTACCACCAAGAAATTTCAAAACATATAAATAAAGACACCTCACCAACTAAAAAATATTTTTTAGAACATCTGATCCGAAGGAAAATTAAAAATGACAAAACCCAATATTATTCATCTTTCCTCATATCCTTTAATTATTTTAGTTGTCTTTACGATTTCCTTTATTTTATCATTTTTGTTGAGTAATTCTATTACTAGAAGAGGAAATAAACTTTCTAATGTTAGGTCTAAAATTCTATCCTATACCGAAAAGTAACCTAAAAAGACCTTAGAGAATTAAAACAGAAATTTAGACGTAAAGAAACATTACACAACAACAATAATACTACCAACAGCTCAGTAGAAAAAACAAATCTAAACATTTCCCAAATAAGAACAACAATTCAAATGAAATTTACATATTCTTTGAAAAAATCTGGAACACAGACTTTCAAAACAATCACAACCCCCATAACAATCTCACACACAAGCAAAAACTAGCATTAGAAAATATCCATCAGAACAATGACATAATAATAAAGGAAGCAGACAAAGGCAGTGCTGTAGTCATCATGGATAAAATTTACTACAAAACAAATATTCAAGATATACTAAGAGACAATAATAACTACAGATTAATCAACTATAATATAGATGAAAATGTCACATTAAAAATAAAAAACTCTGCCTTAAACACAGTAGAATACTAACGAAAAAAGAAAAAGATTTTCTTACAGACTTCCTTTTAAAAACCAGCAATTTTTACAGACTCCCAAAGATACACAAATCAAACACAATTAAAGTAGCTATCCAGGAACAAAAATTAAAATATATTCACATCCAAACCCTAGTCATCTTAAATTCAGACCAATTGTAGCAGGGCCAGCCTGCCCAACAAACAGACTGAACATAAAATATTACAACCATCCACCACAAAAATAAAAAACTACATCAGAGACAGCATACATTTCCTAAGTTTCATACCACAATAAGTAGACCCAGGTATACTCATAGTAACATCTAATGTGAACTGCCTGTAAAGTAACATACCCCATGAACTAGGTAAACAGGCCATTACATTTTGGATTGAGAAACACTCAGAAACATTTCCCACATGCTTCACAAAAGAATTTATTATGCAAAGTATAGAACTAATTCCAATTTAACAAACAAAATTATATTCAAATAACAGGTACCATGATGGTCAGGACAAAAATGGTACTGATATATGCAACACTCACATTAGCATATCTAGAAGAAAGCCTGTGCAACCAAATAGGACATAAATATGGGGAAAACATAAAAACAATTCCCTAAATCATGGAAGAAATATCTAGATCAACATGGAGAGACAGAAATAAACTACACAATCTACACCAAAACCTGCACCCCAAAATTAAATTCACACCAGAATATAGCTATAATGAATTGCCATCCCCAGACATCCTCATAAATACAAAAACAATTACATCATCACAGACATTTACCATAAACCCACAGACACTCAACAATACCTCCATTTCAGGAGTCACCACCCTAAAAGTTGTCTAAAATCCATCACCTACTCCCTAGCATGATGAATTTGCACAATAGTTGCTGATGAAACCCTTTGTAAAATATGGCCAGAGGAACTACAAAAAACAGTAGAAATAAGAGGATACCCCACTCCACTAATAAACAAAGGTTTTAAATTAACGTTTTGAATGTTGCAATTTCATTCTTTTTTCTTCTTCATTTGAATATATATATATATATATATATATACTATAGTCATCCGCAGACAGATCCGTTTTGCAGTATCACAGCTCATCAGTATGGTTAGACTCCGATTGCCTTTTTAACCCAGGATTGAAACCCGACCGAATTTGCGTCAGTCAGTAATTCTACCTCTGGACCACGAGCATTCGGTAGAAGAAGGCAGACTTTTTAGTGCATATATCATTATACACACCCAATAGCTAGAGTGCTCTAATTTATTATTGAATGAGCGATATATTGAAATGATTTGTTTGAACATTATTTTTGATCGATACTTGTATATAAGTAAATATTCTCTTTATAATCAAACAGTATTATATGTTTATTTCTACCGGCCTGATTATTTACAATAAATTTATGTTACAAAAATGTGTGTCATTCAGCAGGATTCGAACCTGCGACTCCTATCCACAAAGAGAAAGCCACCATGTGATCTGGCGCATCTTAGACCTCTCGACCACAAATGACATTCAGTCTAAACAAAGTCAAATTAACATGTGGATAGGGGTCGCAGATTGTTCTCATTCCATGAGTCATGTCACTTCTGGATGTTTTAGTTATCTTCCTTTAACTCTACATCTCTTATCTCCTTGACTCACACCCTTTCCTTGAGAACCCTTGTATAATGTTGTTCTTTTCCACTTTACTCTCATACAGCCTTCTTCATACCTGTATTCTCATCTTTCTCTTACTCATTCTCTGACACCCCCATAACTTGTTAATCTTTCTCATCTCTCACCTCTTATGTAACCCCCTGCATGCCAGTAGCAGTTCTGCTTTGCTTGGGTTGAAATGATTATAAAAAAAACAAAAAAAAAACACTAAGTTTTTGTTCATTACTGCTGCAGCCAGGTATTGAACTGACAACCCTTTGTTTCAAAAGGATGGATCTCACAAACACTTTTATCCACCTGAAGACATTTGGTGTGTACAACAGCTGAAACATTATGAATATAGTAATAATAAAGATAAGGATAACAGTCCTAACCATGTAAATAATGTAAATAACATCTGTCAGTGTTCATTCTTTTTTTTTCCATGAAGAAGAAACAATATGAAGGATCATGACTTGCAAACATTATGATGGAGATTTGTGTTCCGTACATCAAACCCTTCAGGAGAAGTGCCTTTCTTGGGTTTTCTGTTCATGCAAAAAACATAATTTTACAAGGTTTCCAAATTGTGTCAGGCTTCACTTCTGGCTGACATAAATTCAATTTTAATTTATTCCGTTTCCCAAAGATAGCGCAATGAGTAAAAACTGAACAAGATGAAAAAGAAAGCTCTGATATCAAAATGTTGACATTGACACACGAAAGAAACGCTAGGTGTTTTTGCAAGTTGCAGTTCTTTCAGGAAACCTCAAAGGCTTCAAACAACTTTGTTAACATCTGAAATCTAATTAAGAAATATAGTCTTCGGGTTCTACACGCAAGTTTACACAAGAACATTTCCTTCAGATTCAGGTATGAATATTCCATAACTTATCTCAGAACAACTTTAATTTCTATGACAATTTTTGTTCAGCATGAAAATATCTTTAAAAAAAATACACAAAATCTATCTTCCTCCAAACCAAATCAAAAATAATTCATCAAATAAGCTCGAAAGGAAATGATTTTTTTTGTGCAATTTTATCCTAATTACTCAAATTTTTATCCTAATTACTTCAGACTATTGTTCTCATTTTTGCTGCTGCTGTGCTCTCTAGCCATCATTAGATATATATTAATTTTTTCTCTGGATATGTAGTCTCAACAATTTCATAGTTTCCTCATGCTTTTTTTATCAAATTTATTAAATCTGCTATATTATGAAGATCTACCAACAAAAGTGAAATGTTGGCAGAACCTTAACACAAATTACTGTCAAATGGTTTAGCAATCAATGCACTTTTTATATGTTTACCCCCTCAGTAAATTGTATTCTCTATTAATTAAAGACGTTTTTTTATTTTCTTAAATTGAAATTGCATTCTGGGTATGATAAGCTGCATCTAGCAGCAACACATCCGACTTGAAGACTAGAGATCTTGAGGAGTGTAGAACCACCTCTTAATTGCTGTTGTTCCCAGCTCCACCCTGATCTGCAGTGGTAGCACTTGTGAGGCTCTCAGCCATGGGCAAATAAATAGCAATCCCACAGACAAAATTCAATGATACATTTTTATAATACAATGATAATACTGTTTTAAAGCAAAATGACTATCATTGCAACACTTAAAAAGTATAAAAATATATTTGTATAGTAAAATTATCAACAATACATTTAAGTATCTATAAAATATGTCTAAAAATAATACCTTTACTATGAAAGCATAAAATTATTTACAAAATATGTAGATTTCGCCTTTATAGCACATGGAGGTTAATGTGCTGTCCAACAAAATCAAACATGAATGAACTCTTGCATGACCTTAGTCCAGATAATATCCATCAATTTCTAAAAGAAATCAAACTGTATTTCAAAATATAACTTTAAAAAAAATTCAACATAAAACATATCACTCTTTAGTAATTATGAGTAAATTGCAGCAATTTCATATCTGCACAGTATAGTGGGGTCAGTTGGGCACCGTCTGTGAGTAAAAGAGCCCCATGATGCAATTCAATCTACCAGAAATTTGGAAACAGCATACTCTACTGTTTCATGCTGGAAAATCCAATACAAACATTTCAGATTATTTAGGTGTCAATGTGAAGACAGTACAGAGGATACAGTGTGCCCTGAAAAATGTGCCGAGAATGATGAAAACCAATATCTAGTCAACATCATGGTGTTTGGAGTGATCACTAATGATGGTGATGTATGCCTTCATCTTCCAACAGGGACTCAGACCCAACACAGAAGACTATTATCAAGTGCCTTGAGGAAGTAGTGTTGCTCTGTGTCAAGAGAGTAGCTGTTGGTGGACCCTACGTCTAGCAAAAAAACACTGCACCATGCCATACAATCAGGAGAAGCCAGTCATGGCTGTCAGAAAATTTTTTCGTCCACATCTCCACTTACATCAGGCTACCTAACTCTCCAGGCTACAACCCCCTTGATTATTATGTGTGGGATGGAGTTGAGCGAGAGAGTAAAAACTCCTTGTAACATCAAAAATGAACTGAAGGTAATGATTATGGCAGCATCCACCATCTTAAATAAGAAGTGTCTAGAAGAGATCCAGGAGATTAGGAAGTTGTTTGAAGACCATTGTTGAAGCCAACGGTGATTATTTTTGTGGTGTGTTTTTTTTTTTTTGCTGCAAAAGCACAATCTCTGCAGGCTTTTACTAATTTTTTAATGTCTTGATCCATTTTGGTTCAGTATACATAGCTTCGCATGAGAGAATTCATCCTTGATATTCCTGGATGCCCACTATGAAATTAATTTAATATTTGCTTTTGTAATATACTAGGTATTACTACTCTTTGTGCAAACATTAGTTTGTTTATTTCGAGGTTTAATGACCTATCAATCCTTATGGGGTCATTTAAGGTCAGAACCAATGATTTTGGGTAAGGTTATTTTATTTTCACAACATTTTTCTTTTCGAGTATTAAGATTCATTGGGATTTGTTTTTAAGAGCAAGGTCCCCAAGTCCTACCCTTGTTATTTAATCCATAACTGGATGGAAGGGACGGATTAATACCTTTTCCCAAACATACTAGTGCTTAAGTGAATGCAGGGTATTCAACTGGAATTAAAACTCGGCTCACTGATTTCTCTTTCTGAGCCGATATCCACTGCACCGCAATGCACATCTGTCACTAAACGCTTACAGCACCTGGTATTCCCACATGATCACCCATCTAAGTACTGACCAGGCTCAACGTTGCTTAACTTCATTTCCATAATAAACCTGTCTTGTTTTACTTTTTCTTTTATTTCTTCCACAGTAACTGCTAAGTCATATATTACATTGCATAATATATTTTTAATTTCAATTTCACTTTTACTGCTGCAATGATAACATCCTCAAATCGTTAAGTATTTTTGGGTATTAATCTTGATAATCCACCTGCGTGTTCTAAATTTTGGATGGTTGATATTCTATCCTAAAATTCTAATTTAATAAAATAGTGCCACAGCATTGTAGTCTATTCCTATATGTGTAAGAATTCTTTTTTTTCAAACCAAAAGTTGATACAGAGGTCTGTGGTCTGTTTGCAACTGAAGACTTTTTGGACTTTTTTCACAGTAAATATAATTTCTAATACACTTTCTTTTATCTGTTTGTGGTATATTTTTGTTGTTAGTAGCAAACATGAAACGTGTTCAATAGCTTTCATATTACTGTTATCATATTTATGTAAAGTTACTGCTCCTATATCAAAATCCCTAGCATCTGAAGCTACTGTAATTTCTGCTTTTAAATTGTAGTGTACATTATTTTTTTATAATTGTTCCACCCCAAGCAAAGTAATACTGCTACTGGTGTACAGGAGGTTACAATGAGAGAAGATGGATAACAGAAGAGAAAACAGTATAGGTGATGTTGTAGAAAGGGTAAAGGAGAGGTGGGAATCACAGAGATTGTAGCTATCAGGGAAGCAAGCATGAGGAAGGGAGTTCCACAGGTGGGAAGTGCAAAAAAAGAAACTGCTGGAGTAGAATTGGCAGTTAGATTTGCCTACTTTGACAGTAAAAGAGTGGGACCTAGGTTGATTGGTTGTTGGTTTGTTCAGTCAGCATATGGACCTTCTTTGGGTCATTTAATGCTAAAAATCAGTTTTTTTTAAGTTATTTGTCTTCAAGTTTTTAAGTACTTTCGAGATTATTTGCCTTCAAACTTTTAATTGTTATCAAAGTTGTTTGCCTTCAACCTTTTGGTTGCTTTTAAAATTGTTTGCCCTCAAATTTAATTGCTTTCAGATTGTTTGCCTTCTAATTTTTAATTGCTGATCCAAATTGTTCCTTGATTACAAGGTTGTACTGAACACAATACACTGTCCCACACACAGCAGGGCACCCACACCACTTCCAAGGACATCAGTGTGCACTTAAACACAGTGGATTTAATAAGTCCTGAACCAAGCACACAATGTTCACAGTCTGCACCTCCATCCACTGCACTATTTTCACCTGTTCTTCAAACTTTTCCATTGTTGGATTTTTCAGAAATGTGACCTGGTATTATATTTTTAAGTATACTCCTACATCTCTCAAGAAGAGAACGTCGTCCATGCAAGTGTTCTCAAATATATTTTTCATATCGTTGGTTTTTAAGTATTGCTTTTTAGCAGTAGCAAGGGTTCCACATTCCATAAGAATATGTTTGACTGTACAAGTTGTCTGGCATGTCAAACATTTGGTGGCTGTTCTTGTTTGAGTATAAAGGAGTGAGTGAGGCTTGTCTGGCCATTACCTAATCTGGATATAACAACTTGTCCTTTCCTTGACTTTTTAGTAACTGTTATCCACTCTCCCAAAGTAGGCTTGATTTGAAAGAGTTTGTTGTTTGTGTTATGCTACCATTTTGCGTAAAATAATTTGTTGATTTTACGTTTTAAGGGATATTGATATTATCAGAACTCAGGTTTAAGGCCAAGTCTGCTCTTTCATTACCTCTCACTCCGATATGGGACCTAGTTGTCAATCTAAATGCACGGGTAAATTGATGAGGGTGGGGCACCAGGGAATAAAGCTAGTCAGAGCAGAGGGTATGAAAATACTTTTAGGAAAAACTGAAGGAACCACATTCTGTCGATGGGAAAGTGGCTGAAGGCAAGCAGCCAAATCAGGACCAATTACATTGCAGATCCTCCTTTGGATTTTGTTGAGAACCCCAAGTTGAACAGCAGGAGCACCTGGCCAGATATGGCAACAGTATTCAATGCACGGCGAATGGTAGATTTATAAATGTGCAAGATGAACTCTGATGAGAAAAACTACCTGGCTTAGCAGTGTGACCCAACATTCTTAGCAGTAGATATAGGTATTGATTCAATGTATTCATTCCACTTGAGTTTTGTTTAACGGCATATCAACACCTCTGTGGGTTATTTAATGCTAAAAAAATGGGGTTTTAAGGTTTTTTATGTTTTCTTTTTAATGTTCAGTTATAGTGAAAAGGTTGATTTAGCCAGATTTTAATGAAAATTTTTGTTTTTATTTTTTCTTATTTTAGAAAACTGAAAATGTCTTCTAGCTTTGTATTAAAAAATCTTCTGCTGAGAATAATTTTTTCTCCTTCAAAAGTGTGTTATGGAAATAATTTTTTCTTAAAAAATGTATTGTTGGTAATATCTTTTCTTAAAAAATGTATATTTTTCTATAAAAGTCTATTTTTATACTTTCATTGTGTTTTAACCCCAGTTTGGGGGTTAAGTATTTGCCCATAGTTTTACTACTCTGGGTCAGGGATGACCTTGGAACAACAGCAATTAAGAGGTGGTTCTATGCTCTTCACAACCCCC
This sequence comes from Ascarosepion bandense, assembly GCA_037127315.1. NCBI lineage: Eukaryota > Metazoa > Mollusca > Cephalopoda > Sepiida > Sepiidae > Ascarosepion > Ascarosepion bandense. Next base: position 262,105 of record JBBBDQ010030069.1, read on the forward strand.
CCAATCATAGGCCTTGCTGCCAGATGCAGTTTCCTGTCATGCCCAGAACCACATTCCACTTGAGATCAGTTGAGAGAGTGAGGCTGAGGAGGTGCAATGTATTGCTTTTGGAGAGACTGGTGTGCTCCATATTAATGGAAGGTAGGAAGGTTCCCTATGATGGTTAAAAGTGAGCAACTACATTTTGGAAGTATTAAAATTTACAAGCCATTTCTTACCCGGCTCCCTCACATATTAGAGGTCCTTTCCAATATCAGAGGCTAGATCTACTTTATTAGCCCAGGAATATTTCTTATTGAGATGTGAGTAAATGGTGGTGTCATTTGCATAGATGCCAACTTGGAAACTGACTACATCAGGAATATCATTGATGAATATCAGGAAAAGCATAGGACC